>JAMKCH010014496.1:0-46509 GCA_023653785.1 Ophioderma brevispina
AAAATGAGCATTTCTTTTACATCAACACTAATCACAGAAATTAATTCAATAATAGGATACTCACGCACACACGCACACTACACACCCCACACGCAACACACACACCCACAAACACACACTCTTTAACATACATCCATACAGCCATTCATCCACGGAGTCACACCCACATCACACATTAAATACATACGCACACACACGCCAAGCAATATAGACCTTTTCTTCGACAATCTCCACAGGGCCCTATCAACAAACATCAGCACATTACACCACGCGCACTCACACAGTCTTTGACAAAGCAACCAATGTACCACTACCCACATACATCCCTGGCAAAATAGGTACTTAGGTACTGTACCTAAAATGGAACTAATCTAATATACCTAAATTGACCTGTTTTGGAACCCGAAAATAGTCATTTTAGGTACAGTACCTAAAAATTTTGTTAAGTTGTACCTATCACAAAAAATATACCTATTTTAACATTATTAGAGTTACACTGTACCTAAAGTGACCTGTTTTGGTTCCCAAAACAGGTCATTTTAGTTACAGTAACCTATTTTGAAGCATACTATAGGTACATTGTTCATTCCAAAACAGGTAAGTTTACATTACCTATTTTGAGCATATTTAATAGGTACAAACTGTACTACCAAATGACCTGTTTTGGGTTCCAAAACAGTCATTTTAGGTACAGCACCTATTTTGAGCATATTAGGTACACGTGTACCTAAAGTGACCTGTTTTTCGGTTCCAAAACAGGTAGTTTAGGTAAGTACCTATTTTGAGTCATAAATAGGTACACTGTACCTAAATTGACCTGTTTTTCGGGTTCCAAAACAGGTCATTTTAGGTACAGTACCTATTTTGACATTTTTGAGCAGATTGATAGGTACACGTACCTAAAGTGCACCTGTTTTCGGTTCCAAAACAGTCATTTATGTACAGTACCTATTTTGAGCATATAGGTACACATGTACTAAAGTGACCTGTTTTCGGGGTCCAAAACAGGTCATTTTAGGTACAGTACCATTTGTAGCATATTATAGGTCACTGTCACCTTAAATTGACCTGTTTTGGGTTTCCAAACAGGTCATTTTAGTAATAACCTATTTTGAGCATAAGAGGTAGACGTGTACCTAAAGTGACCTGTTTTCAGGTTCCAAAACAGGTCATTGTAGGTACACAATACCTATCAGCGCGGAACAAGCACGCTCTAATTCAAAGTGTACTCAATTTAAAGAGGGCTTGTTGTCCCCCCTCCCCCCCCTCCCCGACTTACCTTAAAAGTTTAGATTTATATATCAGCTGCACCACTGGCTTTTATATAGGTTGTGTGTCACCTTTATATCAAATATTGGTACTTTAAAGGGGCATGCATTTGTCTCCGGGACCTTCTCTCGGATATCACCCCCCCCCCCACCACTCACCTTAAAAAGATCATCCTGAAATGCTGGCCTTTCTACAGTCATGTGCACCCTTATTATTAACGTCAAAGGGACCTACCTCACTCAAGTCACCTCCCTGACTTACATTAACAATTGGATTTTCATATGATCTCAACCACTGGCTTATTTATAGTATAGTCCCCCCCCCCCTCAAAAAAAACGCAATACTTTTTACCAGGTGCCATAGTTTAACTAAGTATATGACTATTTGTTATTTATTGTAGGTTTTTTGTTTTGCTCGTATCCACAAGTCACTGGTAATGGCTTGTGGTGGTGTCAGGATTTATTCAGCTAGTGTGCTGATCCGGGCCGCGTGTTAATCCATGAACGTACGCTCCTAACATGGCCCGCTATTTGAGGCTGGGCGGATTGGGAACAGGCATGGGCTTTCCACCTACCTATTCGACACTGACTCGATGTACATGTTCAGTTGTTCTCTCTGTACCCGGGACCGACGGCTTACGTCCCCTCCGAATGCGGGGTTGCTTTCAGGGTCCATTTGCCCAATTCCAAGTGAACTCAGGCGGGAGGCGGTATTCTGTATTACTCATAGCTGGGTATACAGATCAATCACAGAATTAATAGTACCCGAACAAAGCCCAGCAAGTGCCACGACACCACCGGGATTCGAAACCCGGGAATTTTGAAATGGTAAATTTGCGCCAGATGCAAGCACCCTAACCGCTAGGCCACGCTCTTCTTTGTAAGGTAAGAAAGGTCTGTTAGCTAACTCGCTGAAAATCAAAGATGAGTTTTTACCAAACCTAAAATTCATCAACTTTAACAGGAATAAACCACATTTATGTAAGGGATGCCAAATGTAAGTGGTGGCAGAATAATCATTCTCAGTTGAATATATTGACTTAAATGCAAGCAATATAAGCAATTATGTTCATTGTACAAAATTGGTATTTGCCTTCTATTCTTGCGTGCCATGTGGTTACCATCCTTCTCCTGTAGAAAAAGGTCCTGCAGTTTCTTGATTGCTGGATCATATTATAAAAACTATTGACTCTATCTTATGACCTTTTCAAGGATATTAGCTAACAGCCTTATAAAAAATAACAGTCCATGTTTTAGTTGAAAAAAATCTTTATGGCACCTGACACAAGTGTTTCATTTTTGTTTTTGGGACATGCTGTAATAGATTCAACCTTTATATCTAAACTTGGTACGTTAAAAGGGGCATAGCCTTGTCCCCCGAATTTACAAATTCTGATTTTTTTTTTTGTTGTATGTGCACAGACAGAACTTGCCAACAGTGGCGAGGGGGCAACTGCGACACAAGAGGTGGCTCATATACCATCAAAATCCGCCATCAGAATCAACCTGATCACCCCCCCCCCCCCACGGTACCAATGATCATGAACACAAATGAAGGGGCTGGCTCATGACAGTCACCTTTAAATATTAAAATTACATGCATACCTGGTTACTAGGAGGCATCAAATTCCCTTTAAAAAGGTATTTTCCTGACCTAAAAATATTTTAAATTTTCAAGTGATCCGGATGGGTTTTTATGCTACCGGGTCATAGCAACTGTGTGTATTAACGTGCCTCATAAATCTTTGATATTTATTTGAAATTAATTTGCAATCGGATATGTCAAAATCCCATTTTTAGGGAGAAGTTGGAAAGGAAAGACTGCATGGGTATGTTTCTCAATCGCCAATATAATTTGCACCTTTCTGGCCGCACACCTTCATTTGTTTCGAGGTGTATCTTTTTACCAATTGATTTAGCAATGACATTTTGTAACAAATGGGCTAAATCACTTTCTTCAAATTCCACCAACCTAACACCATGTAGCCCACAACTTTGAAGCGATATGATTATAAGCCCATTCACAGAAAAGGATTTGTTTGGTCAAGGTAAGGTTCATAAATGTTCAATTTCATGTAGTATGAAAAATAGAATTGCATTCCTATTACATGTTATTTACATGACCCTATAGGCAAGCTGAGCATATATGCATGTCCATATTAAGTCAATCTGATAAATATCCAACACTCATGAATGCTCTGAACTTTCAAAGCTTCTGAATTCTGGTTCTCCAGGCGTTGGTCACAAAGGCAAGATCACCTATTACTAATTTTTTAATAGTATAATCCTTGCAGTACATACCCTAATCTCCCAAGTTTGGTGGGATATGTGCTAGGTTATTCCCTTCATAAAGATGGATGAAATTGATGGCAACCATAGGCCACATTTGCCTTCTTACTTGTCTCAATCCAAATTGCAATCGAACTGTCACCTGAACTGCCTTCAATTCCAATTCACTTTTACTGTCATCGAACTCGGTGATAAATCTCTTGCTGTTAATTGTTTATAAGGAAATCCCACCTTTTAATTTGAGGCCCACAGTTTAATTCATTTAGGTACAATAGGTAACTACTGTCAGACAATGGATGCAGAAGTCTGAAATAGGTACACTATAGGTATACCAGAAATGTAAAAGTATCCAAGTCCAAATAGTATATTTTAGGTACCCTTTATTTATGTTGAAAAATATTTCTAATCCAATAGGTTAGTTTAGGACCCTTCATTATGTGAAAAATAATTTTTAAGTCAATAGGTATAGTTAGGTACCTTCATTATGTGAAAATATTCTAAGTCCAAATAGGATAGTTCGGTATCAGCCACGCATTTGAATTTTTTTCTAAATTAAACAAAAATAATCAGTGGGGAGCTGACACTTTTTCCAAGTTAAAAAAAAATCTAAGTTCAAAATAGGTACATATAGGTACAATTTAGGTATACTTTTAGCAAAACAAAATTAATAGGTACATTTTAGGTACACATAAATGTACCTCAATACACAATAGGTACAATTTAGGTACACTTATCCTTTTAGGTACCTTAATTTACCTATTTTCTGCCAGGGTCATACCTATACATACACACTCGCTCGCAAGAACGTACAACACACTCACACACACACACAACACACGTACACAATCACGCACAATCACCACCTGTCTAAATAACACGCTCGTCCATATTCACCACCTCCATACACCCACAACATCAAATTAGAAGTAAAATGCAGTTCCGTTCTGAACAATATTGTCCCTAATGAACAACGTTCGCCCCACAGGGCCAGAATCGCAATAACTACCTTGAGAAGATGCAATGGCCAACCTGAATGATACACCACACTGAACACTTCTGGGATCACATTGGTCGGCTTGGTCACGCTGCGAGTGCTAGGATAATTACGCGATCACACGACTTGCGATGGTTCCTTATTGAGGAATGGGATGATATCCCACATCAACAGGAGCGTTATAGCTTGTCATAAAAACAGGTGTGTAATTTTGAGATAAGACACGCCCAAAAAAATGTCACAAATTGTATGTTTGATGTTTAAACATTTTAAGTATTCAATACCTCGGAAAAAATAATCTGGCCAACACATTCTTTAAACGTAAAGCTGGTGATCGTGCTTTTCTGTTTGTGGAACCGCCTTTGGAATGAAGTTTACCTCCCAACATCCTGGTTTGATAGTTTTAAGCTGCTTCTCAAGTCACAGTTTTATCTGTCATTTTTTCATAGCTCTTAGTGTTTCTTGCCTTTTTTTCCGTTTCTGTCAACGTCTTTGCCTTCATTGTTAAGGCCGCTCAAGTCTCATTTTATGATTATGTGGTTACATCTACCCACCTTTGTAATATTGCGTAGATCCCATACCTTGTCGGTTTTTAAATCTGACATCCAAAAACCTGTTTATTTCTTGTAGTAATCACTGATGACAGATCAGCTACATATCCATGATTCTCAAATACCTTTTACTACCGCAATGTTGTAACCCAATCGCTGACACACGTCTTTTCAAACCGTTGGTTTCCTGAAAAATCTACGAAATTTGATACATTGGTTTGGCTAAGTAAAGAGCTTAGTGTCATTAGTCATCATTGTTAAAATAATGCAGTGTTCAAGATAATTGCCATAATTGCTAGAATGCTATTATTGGGTGACGGATTTTTTTACCTAAGATACTACAATTGTTACAGTATGTTAACCTTCCCAAAAGACCCATCTTTCTTTGGTTTCAATAAGTCTGTCGCATTGCATATACTCACTAAAGCCCACTTCCAGTCGTACGATGATTTCTGCTCGTACATGTGTAGCACTTTTATCTTGGGTCAAAATACGGTATTGCGTATCTGAGTGGGGCAAAATTGTCAAATTAGATTAAACGTTGGAAAAATTTTCAGGCAGACAATTGATTCCGATATCATCAACAGTCCACTCTGCACTTCGAACTCCCGGTACTCGATATTCATATACCTATGCTGTTATTAGGCTATATATATATATATAGTTATCCCCATGACTTTTCATTTTACTAGTGGCAGACCCTAAATCCAAACCATGTTGTTTTATAATATTAACGCAGGTCGCGCTTGAAGATTCACTAGATTTATTACTTTTTCTACAGCTAATGGGTAACACAAACGAACACAAGATGTTTTGAAGGGACTGAGATGTATCATCAATAATAAAGCACTATTGTTATTGGCAAAGCCATCAACACCATATAGTATCACAAATTGTATCTTAATTTACTGCAAGCCTGAGTAATTTTGCAATTCATCAAATATAACTTCTAAAAAATATACAAGCAACCATGTCACTTCCCTTTTTTGAAGATAGTATTCCTCCTATGGGAATAATACTCTTTAAGGACCATACAGGATTTGTCCAGGTTTTGTAGTTAACCATTGGAAGAAACATGACGTTACTTTATTGCGCACAGAAACAGCCTAATATAGACCAACATCAATAGCTGCACACAGACAGTAGCTCTAACCAGGTGAACAAACTTTGTCGTGTTGGAAACACCTTCGTAGCTTCATGCAATCGGATTTTTAAGGAAGAATGATATATTGGTTCAAATCATGCATATATTGGGACGACCTTTGGTAAATATTGGTTAATCCTATGATCTCCACTAATAATTTGCATCGTTTTTATCCAAATCGGAGGAACTTTAAAATTTGTCCCATGTACACTGAAATTGACACTTTTTATTGATTTTGTGTTATTTAACCTGAAACTGGCCAAGATCTTAGGGTTTAGAATAATACACATTATCTAACACATAAAAATCTTTCTCTCATTTGATTGGTGGATCCTGTATCATGTGACATAAAATATTTGAGACTAGTTCCCAAAATTTCACAGGAGGGAAAAAAGTTCCCATAAAAAGCTACTATTTCCCCCATCACAGGGAAATAGTTCATTTTTATGGGAACTTTTTTCCCTGCATTGGTATCTTGACTAGGCTTGAGTTGCGGTGGCAGCTGATCTCGAGACTTGGCAAGTTTTTCAAATGACAGAAATATTTTTATATGTTATATAAAACAAATATTGACTGCTCTATATTCGTGAAAAGGTGCAAAATACCTCCCCTCGGTGACTGGAGACCGTGGGCCTACTATTATAATAAAATAGTAGGCTCACGGTCTCCAGTCACCGAGGGTAGTTATTTTGCACTATTTCCCTCATGAACAGTCAATATCTGTATACTATACAACTTGGAAACCGTATGGTGAGACTTTTCAACATAATTGTAGGGCGGGAGCTAGCAGACATTTGTAACACTTCTCGAGTATAAGGTGTGAGTGATTAAATATGTAGATAACGTAATTAAGTGCTGCACAAAGTGTCTTAAAGGCCGACTCAGAGATTTTCCGATGAAGGCGCACTCATTTTTAAAACAAATCGTGTTTTTTGCACATCCATAATGCTTGTCCATATACTAATCACTGTGTGAAATAGCTAAGCTCAAATCTAAGCCCTTCATATAGAAAAGCACGACTTTGTTACGAAATTCCGGTGTGAAAGCAGATATAGTCCAGCGGGAGCCACAGTCCGGGGCTCCAAAGACGATAACGGAATAAAGCGTGAAACTAATGTTGCGTGAAGAGTCAACTGAATCGATTGCCCTATTGTTCACCATTGTTCCCGGACTATGAGTACGCCGGACTATAATTACTTCTACACTGCACCGGATCCGGAATTTTTGTTATACACTGTATCCTGTGAGCTCCTATGGCACTGTTATACTGTGTATAAATGCTTGATTAACTGCATGAAAACGGAAAATCCGATTCGGCTCTAACTTTGAAATTAAGCATTTTAGGTGACTATCTTTAGTTCTAGGTGACTATTCTTAATTACCACACAAAAAAAATTATATTTCGAAATCTCTGAATCAGCCTTTAAGGATGGGACCATTTTTTAAATTGATCGCATCTCAACATCTTGTATCAGAGTTACAGGCTATGGAAGCTTAAAGGTGCCATCCACTTGTCAAGATGACTAGATAATTTTTCTTGACATGAAGACATAATATCGCAATTTTGTAACATTTTGTAATTGAATGTTGACATGGTGAGATCTCATATCGTACCATGAAGACATCACACTTTTAGGAAGTCAACTTGGCATTATAATTTATCTCACCATGACGATATTTAATTTTAGGAAGTCAACTTGAGAAGATAGATTATCTCACCATGGCGTCATCTTGATTGCGTTTACATTTTACAAGAGCAGATTTAATAGACACCTTTAGTTGGGAAAACGTGCGACGCAAACTTTTCACGTATGACGTCATTCTGACGAAATTTCTGTGAAACGTCATAATAGTACTACATTCTGATCGCATCAAGTACACGTTACAGGCAAAATCTGCTTTGACGGCAACTTCGACGGTGAATCTTGTCCATCAGCAAACGGCAATAATTGATGACGTCACCGATTTATGCCATGCAATCAATCAAAAGTTTACGCAGACGTCAAGCGTGCATAGAGCAGACGGCGACAAACAAAACGCGAACATGGCAAGTAGTTCCTCAAACGTATTCAATCTAAGGAAATTATATTGCATTATTTCCGAATGTGGAACACAAGAAATCAGTTTAACATCAAACATTTTTGCTAGGTATGATTCAGACAGGGATTCAGACGGGATTTGTAAAATAAGAAATGTGGTCAGGAGGAACCGCGTAGTCTTAGCCTAGCTGGCCTGTTAGGTAGGCCCTAAGTTAGGGATAAAATGACCTAGGTCTTATTACTCTGTTTACTGTTCTGAAGGAATTTCGCAACAACTACAACGTACAACAAATGACAATAGAATATAGCAAATTCATTTGCGTTTGCTTTCGGTTTCAAGATTCCGATGAGCAGACCCCAACCCTTGATTCCCATTCTGAAAAAAATATGAAAATTGGAACAATAAAATTATTGACAATCTGCCAACAATCAGGAAATTTGCCAACGCGCCATCGCCAGATAATCTGAGTTGTGATGCTGCCCTGCTATGAGCAGAACGATCGCTTTGCACTGTGTTAAGAGTACAAGGTTTCCGAATTTACAGCCACCAAAATACGACTGAAAATTTGACATTCTTCTGACTTCTAAAACACAAATTTAGCTTAATCTAGCGATCGTTGATATCTTTACCTACCACTGTGATGCAAGTCTTGTGAAAATTCGGTGATATAACATTGCAAATCGATCCAAACTAGAGCCGTATAAACGCTGCTCCGACCATTCACTTTTTCGGTCATGTAGTTTTGCCGGTTCGAAGTCGAAGCACAGACTCTGTTCCCTCCTTGATGAAAATAGTGGTTTTGGCTCTTGTTTCGCATGGCCTTTTGCAGGGGGGGGGTAGAGAGGTCAGTCTCTTGCACCAGTATTAAAGTACGCACTGTGTTACTGTTAGCTTTGATTTGCTGTGTTGTACGAAAATGTGAGAGCTGTTGCTTGGATGGAATTCATTAATCCTTCCTTGCGGGATTCGGGCTCGTACGGTATTGTTTCTGCACAGAAATTGGTGACGCCATTCAGACGGGAAAAGTTTGCGTTCCACCTTTTCGAAACTAGGTGTCTAATATTTTAGATCTAATACTTTGAACATTGGGTGATGCAATGACTAAGTTGATGTTGTTACTGTTTAGAAGTTTTTGTAGTAATTTCGCCTTGGTATAGTAATTGGTCGCATTCTAACCCTAACCCCTCAACAACCCCCAACACTAAATGTAACCTACGGATCAGACCAATGAATCTTATGTTAATGGACTGATGACACTTCGAACCAAGACCTTATCTCAATTCGCGGGACTAAGAACCCCTGTGCCATATTCAGACTAATGACCCCTTCGGACCACTGAACCTTAAGTAATATTTTGGAAAATTAATCACCAAGTGGGTGCAACGAACCGTTAAATTGGTGGCAGCTCATGTGAACTATATAAAATAGGTATAATATGGCTTATCAGTGGTACCTGAAAATAGGCGGGAATTCTGTAACGCAGATACAATTACAATTCAAAACACACGGCTACGGTGTGGCGGAATGGTAAGTAGAGCGGGGGAGCACGGACCTGGGTCAAACATCGTCGTTATGTCACGACTACATCTAAGCTTTGACACCTTTGGTTTTAGTTATGGACCCTCATCAATGCAAGGGTGTTAGTGGTCTTCAAATTGTTGTGTCACTTTTCAATAGGGGCCAATTTAAGCTTACACAGGGGTCAAACTTTTAAAATACTCCAATCGTGTTGAAATGTAATGCCATATTGTCCGTCTAGTCATAAGGCCTCCAAAAATGTATAGTTTGGGACATACATGACCATTGGTTTTAGAGTTCGGTCGATTGGGTAAAAAATGGCTCTAAAATGTGAAAAAAGGTCACTTTCCATTTGGACAGGGCCCCAAAATCAGAAGTTGCTCCAATTTTGGTAAAAAATGAAATATTTTCTTTTTTTTATTATTAGCTAATTGGAATATTTTGTAGCATCTGCAATGAATATTTATCATGTTATGTGACAAAATAGTCATAGGCGTCAACATAATCCAATGGCATTGACTTCTTTGAAATTTATCTCGGTGTAAGGAAACATGGTAACATAACAAAACTATACTTTTTGGGAGTCATCTTTCCTCGGCAATAATTTGCAATGTTGACCCTGTACAAAATTGAGATTGACCTTTTTAATGTTTTAGTCATTTTTACCCTTTTAACTCAAGACCAATAGGTCGTAAGTGTACCAAACTATAGTATACGTTTTTTGAATGCTTATGATTAGACGGAAAATTTGGAGTAGAGTAAAAGCTTGACCCCTGTGTACCTTTAAATTGGTCCCTTTTGAAAAAGTGACACCACAATTTGACACCACTATACCTTGCATTGATAGACAGAGTGAATCAAATACAAAATGTGGATAAAAAACCAAAATGAACCCTGACTTGTGTACTCAACTGTGACGCAGGTGATGTTTTCCTGATCTGCATATTGTCGGACATCAATGTCACATGCAAAATTCTGTGCAGTATACTGTGTATTTTTTTTTTGCAATTCTGTTGATGTTGTTGTAGTGGAGTTCGGTGGCACATTATGTATGTCTTTTCTCCTTTGACCACCAGACTCAAGTAAGGGGAATTATAAAAGTGAAAAAAAGACATTCTATGCCGAAAAAAAGAAGGATTTGGTTGAAGAAAAGAAATGAGGTGTATGAAGATTTTCGTGGCGATCATTTTTAATGTTACATAATTTCAGACAAAATCATGGAAACTGAAAATCCAACTGAACTGTGTAAATCTTCAGTGGAATGGGGTAAATTAACACTGGATCAGCTGCGAAAATAAGAGATAAGAGGATCAAAGGATTACAAAGATTGTACAGCTTTATTCCGTAAAAGAGTCTTTAGTCTAACTCATGCATATCTTACACCAAGGAGACACCCAAATTCCTTCATATCTACCCCATTACTTCACAAATTGTTTCAATTTTCAGAATAGTAAGTCGAAAATATTGCAGTCTTGAAATCATCAACTGCGTCACAGTTGGTGTAACAGGTCAGGGTTAAATTTTTGTAATTTTTTCATGGCACAATTTGGTTTATTCACTATGTCAGAGGCTCATACTAAATACCAAAGATGTCAACCTTAGATGTAGGCGGGCATGAACGAACTCCTTAAATAGGACCCTATATGATATTCGGCTTCTATGCTCCTGCTCTAAGTGAATGAGTCGTTCCTCCTCTCTCTCCATGTAAATAAGAAAAATATTACATACCGGTTCTCTCCTAATCTGGAATACTAATCTAAAGTGTAAAATTGCACCAAGCTAAGTTGTGAAACAATTCAGTTTGCTTATTTTGAAGAGTGGATCGAACAGAAACACGATTCCAACTATAATAAAATTTCCTGATCCTCAGCTCTGTGACACCATAACATTCAAGGTAATATTGGCCCGTAGTGCATTTGTCTATTGTTAGTAACAATCATAGTTTCCAGCCTTGTGTAGATAAAAATGCTGTGTGTATATGGGTGAAGCGAGTAATCAGATTATGTGTGTAAGACATATGCAGTTAGAACCATGCAGCATTTATGCACTATAAGAAAGAAACAAAAAAGCAGAAAATAGTGGGGTTTGGTATGTAAATTAAACGGTTTTCGCGTGGATTTTTGTGCTTAAAATTGATTTGCTTGCTATTTTTCATCATTAGGGACCAGACTGTCAGTAAATGATGGGGTTGCAAATTTCCGACTGCCTGCCCCTTCTTTAAGGGGGAGAAAGAATGTTACTACAGGGGGAAAAAAATTCAAATCGAGGTCCAAATTGTGTTTTAATGTACAACGTGGTCGTCTCTTATAAGGATTAGAAACAAAAAAGTATATATTTGCCTAGGTTCCGACTTTAGTTAAAGCGCTATAACCCCATAATGGTTGATTAAGGGGGCAGCAGTCCGAAAATTTGAACCCCATTGTTTTCGACAGTTAGGCCCTATTGAAACTCAAACAATTCAATTTAGCATGAAAATCCTACGGGATACACACGAAACCACACTATTCTATTGATACTTATTCAAGCGTTAGGCAGAGAGAGTACATTTACGAATTTTGGGCTGATTGAAAGAAACGGATGTTGTAGAAGGGAAAGGTATATGACTTGAATCATATATTTTACCGGTGGTTTGTCTGTTCGTCTGTTGTCCGACTCTGAGCGAGTCTATTTTATTGAGTCCGAGTGTTACTATTTCGCGTATGGATTCAACCACTTGTGTTCAGGTTTTCGGCTTTGGTTACTTGTGTAGGGTATATATTTGATTCGTGAAACGTCCGAGGCAATCTAGGGCATACCTCTTTAGGTTTTTTCTTTTTTTAAGTTGTAAAAATAATATTTAGATATAAGCCTGTAAGGGAATATAGGAGGATTTGTAATGGAGAATACGCAAGGAGGTTCTTGAAGAAAACATCTTTTGCTTGGTTATCGCCGTTCTTGCGACCCCGAAAGTTATTAGGGAAAAATCGCGCCTGCGGATGGTTTTCACTTTTCTACGGTTGGGGAAGAATCGAGGAATCAAAGCCAATATCCCATAATATATGTGTAAAATTAGCCCAAATAACCTTTGGTAAAGTAGTGTCAAGCTTGTGACAGCACGATATTAAGTATTAAAATATTATAAAAACAAAGGGCCTAAGAGGCTTACTGGTTTACTACACCTTATATTTATAAAATGAGATTACAGGAGTTATTACTTTACAAATTCCGTCGGTTCTTCAGATACCTATATCAAACCACTTAGTACCCACACACTCATACAATCGTGTTGTATTTTATTGCAAACAATATTTTATAGATTTTGTTGTCGACGGTTTAGACATGAATTACCTCGACTGTATAAGAGCAATTGATCGCAAAATGGCCTCTGTAGCAACAGTGACAAAAACAGCCTGTCTCACAGACACGATCAGAAGCTTGACCACTTGTACTAAGCCAATCACAATTAAAAAAGTAAAGTCTCGTGCCGAGCAAGCTCGTGCACGGAGTGCCCATCTCTCTTTCCTTAGCGTTTGGGCCAGACTCCTCCGTATTATGTTTGCTGTGGGGGGTTCGCCACTCATCCCGCACAGCGGGTCTGTTACTTTCCCAGCATTGAATAATGCTGGTACCCATTTATACACCTGGGTGGAGAGGAGTAATTAAGGTAAAGTGCCTTACTCAAGGACACAACACGTTGGCCACAGTGGGACTCGAACCCACGACCTTTGGATTGCGGGACGAGCACTCAATCCACTGGACCACACATGCCCTCATAGGCTCCTAGGCTTTTCTCCTTTCGTCTCCTGTATCTCCCTTAGTCTTGATATGTAAATGCCCTGGGCTCACATGTATATAGTACTTATGCAATCATGCAGAAAATCGGTAAAATTCAGAAAGTTCAAGCACAGCTTGCAAAAATGCTTTTTAGGATCAAAGTTCAAAACAGTCGATATTCGCGACAGCAATACGTGGAAAGAAGACAGGTAAAAGTTCAAAACAACTGGCAAAACTTGTAAAACGTCAAAATCCAATGTCGAAGTTAAAGTAAACACCAGCAGAACGTACTGAGTATCAATGAACACATCTACAAATCAAATTTATATAGAAATCAGTACCTTGCTGATGCTGATTTCAGTAATCCATCATAAAGTCTGAAGAGGTGCGTGTTGAGGCTTGTCGGGACGTACAGAACGTCTTGGACCACTGGGAGTGGGAGGTGTGGTATTAAAGGCTGGGCCGCTACCAGTCGTAGCTGAGGCTGGACTGTCAACGTCTTTGACTTTTGTTAGAAGTATGGGATCCTCAGAAATTACAGGCGTACTATTAACTGGCAGAACCTTCTGGATCCTGGGAGGAACTAGTGGCAGAGGTTCTTCCGCGATCAGTTCATATTGATCGTCCATGTATGTGTCAATGCGACGTGGGTACAGAAGAAGGGATGCTTCAGGATGGGGTGCCACTCTGAAGCATTCAGCTTTCTTGATGCGATAAGAAGCATTACTCAACTGGGAGCCTACGAACTTCTGGACGTTGCAACTGGGACCATCAACAGATGTAACAAAATCACCACTTCTGGCATCGGACTTGTCACGGTAATTATGGGGGTTCTCAAGGTTACCCACCTCAATGCTGTTTGACTCTGTCGGCTGGTGGTGAGGAGATTTTGCCTTCTCGCTGAGCTGGTGGTCGTATCTGCGTAAGTGGAACTGAGACTGAATAAGCTGTTGGTCACAGACACGGATTTGCAAATTGTTGAACTGATCACGCTGGTACCACATTTCTCTAGCAGATAGGCCACGAGATCGAACACGAACATTTAAATTGGAGACGACAACGGAGAGGGCGAGGGCACTGATAGGACCACCTGATGGGTCTATGCGAACCAATTAAAGTTCCCGAACCGTTTTTTCAGCGACAGGATGACTGTTGACACTTTTGATGCGAACAACTTCAACAGTAAGATGATGATGTCTGAGGAGGTTATCAGCTGCGAATCGTACAAAACCAGGAACTGCATCCGTCCTAATAACTGCTGGGGTCCATACAAAGGGAGAAGCCCAATGCAGAGACGAAATTCACGGAGTGTGTCGTGTCGTTCATTCTCAATGATACAGGAAGTAGTCTATGATGTTGATGTTTCGCGGACCACGAGAATCCACTGTGGACTGCGTCGTATTACATCAGCGACAAAAGAAGAACAGACAGTCTCAGGAGTGTCACTCGTGGACTGAACAAGAAGTGGTTGGGGTACATAACTGAGGGATGCGCAATGATGACAGGCTGATGTCACTTGGTCTTTGTCCAGATCTAGAGCATAGAAGTGGCGCTGAGTAACCATGTGGAGTTGGTGCCCGGTGGGATGTTGAAGCTGAATACGAAGTGCTGTAGATCCACTGATTATCTGATGGGCATCTATGATACACACTCACATATGGAGGTCAGGGGTCGCTCAAGGCGGGTAATCAACATACCATCTTTGGCAACGGATGCAACCTGGAGGTACTGTTTGATATCTGTGACGTCCATAGCCTTATTTAATGGACGAATGCCTTGAGTAAGGTGAGCATGGCAACGACGCAGATCAGGACAAACCTGTTGGATGTTAGACCAGGCAGATCTACTTGTGAAGGGTATACGGGCATGGCCCGACACAACGTCTTGTGTGGTAATATGAAGCACAGTAGACTCTTCGTCCCGCGTCATAAAGCGTGGGTTCAGAACATTTGGAAGCATTACGACTTGCAAAGTTAGAAGGGACATTGGCGGCACCGGCAAGATGTTTTACAGAGACCTTGAAGCGCCTGACAGTTGAAAGGAAGGAGGAAACACGAGAATTGCAGAAAATTCACCGTCAGAGTTTTTCGTAGGGTTGGACACATGGCTTGCTGTCTGTAAGGATACAAGTTTTGTGCTGTGACTGGATTGTAAGCCAGCTGTGGTGCCATCAAGGGGGCTGAGAAGATGAGCACAGTTCGGTATCACCCATGCCAAGACTTTGCAGCCAGGCATTCCCATTGATGATCGAGTGTAGACCCTGATGCATCTCAATATGCAATAGGATCAGTTAGCTCAGAAAACGATTGACAAGAAAGAAAAGGTCATAGCTTATGCAAGTCACACGCTTACTCCATCTGAAAGAAAATGGTCAACTTATGACTGAGAACTATATGGTCTATAGTTTGGTTTATACGTCATTTCAAGCATTATCTACAGAGTTGTCCGTTTGAGATTGTGACAGATCATAAACCACTCGTAGGTTTTAGAAAGATTCCGATTGATAATGATCCTACAGAACGTCGTGCTCGGTGGGCATTAGAAATTGATGTGCTAGATTGGACCATTTCATACCGCCAGGGTATGGGTCCATGCTAATGCCGATGCATTATCACGGAGGAAGGAAGATTTGGATCAAAAATCAAAGCAAGTCAAACTTCAAGAGGTTTTGCCAAGTATAGATGTATCCCAATCTCAAATATTGAATGATGTTAACAATGTTCAATCTTCTGATCAAGTTCAATCAAATAAGATGAGAAATCTCAAGAGTTCAGTTTGGCAAATGATTGTAATCGTTTGAGAGAATTGCAATATTGCAAGATCCTTGCATACAAGAAGTCTTGTCATGGATTAAGAATAATAATCCTCCCCCCAAAGTCTCAATTACGTTTTGCAAATCCAGAGTTGAAGAAATACAGGTGTGTATATACACCAATCCGATTTCGCACATTCCAACACCTCACTGGCAGCCATAGCTGGGGTGCATCCTGCTTGAATTCACCCAAATGTGCAGATTAAGTGTAGCTTTTGAATTATACTTAATCAAGCGTGGTACAGACGTACACAAGATTTGGGTAGGTTTTGGGTTGGAGGCCCCCCAGTAATGGCGGATCAATTCTGACCATCATTTGGCTGGTCGGATTTGTCTATAGGTATTTGGTTATCCGCAATGACATCTTGTGGAAAAGACATTGTCATTATGGCAAGCCTCGAATTCGTCAGGCTGCGATTCCAAAGTCTCTTATTCCAGAGGTTTTGAACCAACTCCATGGTCCTCCTCTAGTTGGTCATTACGGTACAGATGAGACCATGGATCAGGCTGTTTTGTCATACTTTTGGCCATTTATGTAAGGGAGAGTTTTGCCAAAAATGTGAAAACTGTCAAAAACAAAGAAATCCAATACCAAAACACTGTGCACCATTAAAACCAATGCACGCTACAAGGCCATTTGAAATGATTGCAGCTGACATAGCTGAATTGGGTTTGACCTCAAAGGGAAATCGCTATTTGTTAGTGGTGACCGATTACTTCACAAAGTATGTGAATTTATATACCTTGAAAAAACAAACTGCTGATGTAGTAGCGGAATGTTTGTTTATTGATTATGTACGTCAACATTCTATTCCCAAGATCTTGCATAGTGATTCCAGGGTGCTCCAATTTTGAAGACTAAAGATTCAAAATTTGAGTCAAAAACACTGGGGATCTCCAAGTTATAAAGACAGTTCCAGGACAGCAGCATGTGATGGACAAACGGGAAAGAAAAGAATGAATCGACGATTGGTGAACAGTTAGAAAAACTTGCAGTATTTTCCTGGTGAATGGGATGATTTGGTGCCCTATATTGAATTTGGCATACCACACTACTGTTCACTCCACAACAGGGTTAGTCCATTTATTTGGGTTTGCCACACAAGCCAGTTACCAGCGAATATTATGTTTTGGAACTAATAAAGACCCCAAAAAAGTGACGCAGCATGTCTAATACCAATAGGTGACAAACCATGGTCTTGCACGAGAAACATAAAAATTATATCAATAGTTCGGTTTCTTCGTTAATTTTAATATTTCTGTTATATAATATTGAATATTGAAGATTTGTTTCTGATGCAGCAAAATTTGATTCTGATAGAGGAACCTATGAAAGGAAACTTAAAGTTAACTAAAGGTGTCGGGATATTATAAGTTATTTAATGATGAAAATTTAATTTTAAGATGCGGCCTGGTAAAATAGGAAATTTCATTTTGGAAGAAGTAAAAAGTAATGAATTAATGTTTTGATTAGAATGATATTGACCAAGTGTGAAGGAAATGGTGTTATATTAAAAACATGAACATGGTAGCATATTAAAAGAAATTTGAATGTTTGTACTTTTTTGCTTGAAGAGGGGTATTGATGTAGGAAGGAATCATGTCCAATTACATACTATTTGATATCAGTTTGTTATGGAGCTTGATTCAGTCTACCCACAGGAATTTCTGACTCAGTCTAATGCATACAAGGGGATATGCACTGGAATGTAATCTTCTTCAAGGAAAGGTAATTTACCAGGTGTTTGGTTGTCATGACAGGGCATTGCATTATGTTAGTTCATCCAATCAAAGTGAGCATTATTATACTGTTTGACCAATCAGGGCAGTGCCCAAGCCCTTAATATCTGAAAGCTGTGTTCGTTAGCTTCACTTGTGTTTTGGAGTTGGTGCTGGTAACCAGTGACAGCCCCAGTATATTTTTGCTGAATCAACATTGAATTTGTGCAGGAGTCGAGTATACATCAAACTTTATGAAGTTGACACCAATTCTTATTTGTACTGCGTGTCTGCATTCCAGGCCTTGACTGATTTATTGTGAGGGTATGCTTATAATCTTTTTTTCACCTTACACATGGGGCCTAGAACCTTTCATAGACAATCTTTCAGTATTTGATCAACACAATCTGCTCGCCATCTACCAAATACAATCTTTGTATTCAATGCTTAGTTTCCTATGTAGGGGGCACAGGAAAGTAAAGACCAGTGCATTCAATGGGAGGGGAGGGACTTCTTGACCTTGTTCCCCTCCTACTTTGGTCACTGAACTAAGCATTGAGACGATCAAAAAGTATTCCTTATTTTAATCCTATGAGCCACCAATATTTGCACATTTGTATCGAATGGAGCAAAACTTGAAAATTTGACCCCTGTAATAAATTGGCCATTTTTATTGATTTTTGCTGTTTCTGAAACTTTAGGCTTGTAGTGTTGTCTCGTGGACGTCAAGGTCAGAAATACCCTCTAAACACAAAGAAATGAGCCTTGTGCACAAATGAGATAAATTTTTATATAATAAACACTGTTTAATGATTGTAATCAGATGGTTCAGAATTTGGTTAGTATGTCCAAAACAACAAAATTACAATTCAATGATGTGATACACACAATGTTAGTATTTAGTCTTACTTCATCTAGGGTCCCCAACTAAAAGTAGTGTTTCAAGTTTCAATAATAATATATGTCTCACAGCAAAGCTCAATATGACGCATAGAAATATAATTCCACAGGAATATCCATGGGAATCGTCTCATGTTAAGAAAAAACTTTTGTCCAGCAGTTCAAGGACAAACAAGGTTCAGAAGTTCCTCAAAGACATAAGATTCTGCAATATATCCAGGGATTCTACACATCATTCTTGCCGCTAATGTCCTCATTTAAGACCAAAAAAAAACTGGAATTCCCTTTTTGACTTCCAAAAACTGAAGATCTTTTGGCTTAAAAGACGACAGAGACAGTTCAACTTTAAAGCTACGGTGGCATCAGCATATAAATAAATCATGGCACTATGTGATGCAACAAATCTACCATGATTGTAGATCAAGACTAGCTATATGTATAGCTCTGGTTACTGGCAGCTGGCCAAAAGGTTTTTTCTCAAATTCTCTCCTTATTATAAGGATTTCACAACTAATAGTATTTCCCAATTCTTAAAATAGATGTTACCACATAACCATGCTTAAATATAGCCGTGCACTATCCAATGGATTCACATAAATTATATCATCTGCATCTGATCATCTTACATTAAAACTCATGGGAACTACTTTATTTTGCAATTTTTGATCTCAATGCATAACAAGTTGACCTCATTTTTAAATTTAGATTTTTTGGGGAATTCCCTATCTCTTGCACAATATATCTATGTAGACAAACGATGCATATCTCAAATAGCACTAAGGGCGGGAAGGGGGAATTCTATTTTGTTCTTGCATTTCACGCTCTCTATGATCCACAGAATATAATGCATGGGCTAAAAGGTTTACCTTTAGATTGGAGCGTTTGGGTACCATAACCATCCATCCATATATCCAGTGTAACAGAAATGGTAAGTAATCCTAGCATAGCTGGTAGCCCACAACAAATGACAAGTACTGGAGAAATACATCCGACAGAAGCATTCATGCCCCAAAAAATCTTAATCAGCTTTCATTTGGACTGCTTTTAAATATTTAATTAAAGTGGCACTGGCACATTTTCAGAAAATATAAAATTGATTCAATTTGCTCCCAAATGCTTGTCTAGGCCCATGGAAGAAAGTGAAAGGAATATTTTATCACATAAAAAATAAATGCCCAGAAAGAAGCAGAGAAGAAATAATAAGAGGCTAAAGACAAATTTGTAGGCTAACTTTTAGTTTGACGTAAACTTTACTCAACAAATGTGCAATTACATGAATATCATAGACCTCGTACTCATTGATTCTAAAACCACAAAGGTCACAGCCCGGGCAAACGAGGTGCATGCCGTTAGAA
The DNA here is from genome assembly GCA_023653785.1 of Ophioderma brevispina. Classification (NCBI taxonomy): domain Eukaryota; kingdom Metazoa; phylum Echinodermata; class Ophiuroidea; order Amphilepidida; family Ophiodermatidae; genus Ophioderma; species Ophioderma brevispina. The sequence continues at coordinate 20,344 of JAMKCH010014496.1, forward strand.
TCTCCTCTGACATGTGTTTTCTGGTGTACATGCCATTTTCCGCGTCGTCTGCTGAATTAATGTCGCCGGCGACATTATTATAAATCGTTCTGTTCACTCATAAGCGTGCTGATTAAGGCTTAACAAGGCGAACTGTATTCACGCGATGCGTTTAAATATGTCCCTGCCAATGTCGCGACAACTGATATGCGATAGATGCTAACATACAAACACCTCAACCCCCCCCCAACACCCGCAAAACCTCAGCCCCCTCCCCAACAACCCTTTTGTCTGCATTGCAAAACCCAACCCCCTCCCCAACACCCCGCAACAACCATCACCCTCCCCACACCCCACATCCACCAAACACCCCAATCCAACACCCACCCCTTCCCCACACTCTGCAACACCCCACCCTGGCAACACCCCAGCCTGGTAACCATCCCACCCTGCAACACCCCACCCTGGCAAAACCACACCCCTCCTTAACACCCCTCAACACTCCAACCACCTGCAACCACCCCCACCCACCCAATATCACATAACATGCCTTCCCCTTCCCCAACACCCCACAACACGCCACTCCCCTCCCTCCCCTCCCCCACACCCCATAACACCCTCACCCCCTTCCCAAACACACCGAACAACTCCCACCCACCTACTCCCCAAAACCTCGTAACCCCCCCTCCACAACACCCCATTCCCCAAACAACATGCAAAACCCTACACCCTCCCCAACCACCCGCACACACCCAAACCCCCTTCCCAACACCCGCAACACCTACCCCCCTCCCCAACAACACACAATCCCCACCAACCCACAACACCCCTCCCCATGGTCTAGTAGTCTATGTAGGAAAAGGGATTTTGCATCAGACCATACCATTTCAGAGATTACAGCAAATATGCTATTAATTAGCTCATTTGCATACAGTACCTAAGCCACATATATCACATTACTTCAAATTGCAAAAAAAAAAAGATGTGCCCATGATAGGCATCATACCAGTTCATGAATTTGAGTATCGATGTTACCGTTCAAAAAAATATGGCCAATTACGCTGATTTTTGAATATTAATTAGCTTCATTTGCATACTGACAATTTGCACCGAAATTCGCCCAAACTCTAATCAGGTTGAGAACTTTCAGCCGCCCAGCTTAGTCCACCAAGTTACATAATTATTGCCAGACAGAACATCCAGAAAAACTTGTACACAGGCATTGCAGGAAGATTTCTAAATTAGCAAATTAGATACCTCAATTAGCATATTTTACGACCAAAAACTAATCCGGGTCGAGAACTTCATCAACCTGATTTTTCCACCAAGTTACATCACTTGTGGCCCTTACGGAAAATCCAGATAAATCTATACAACATGGGTTACATTTTTATCACCGGACGGCACGGAGAACAAACGGACGAAAGGACGGACGGTGCTCATTTATAGTCCCCGTTCAGAACTAGTTCGGCGGGGACAATAATTTCAGTGTGAGGGCTAATGTACCGGTATATAAAAGCTTTTATAAACTATGCAAATTTGAAAACAAATCTAGTGGGTGCACTATTTTTCAAAATGTGCGGGTTCTCGTTAAGATGTTATTCATCTGTGTTCTGAAAGTTCAGAATGCTCACTATGAGTACAATATGCTCAGCCACAAGGACACAGTTCAGGTGTTGTACTGTTACCCTACATTGACATGAACTGACCTTGTGTGATAGGGTATCATATATCATACCCAAAAAATCGGGGGTGTATTTTCTAAAGACACTGGTGAATGGAGGTAGTACTGAAACGGTGCCAAGAAAAGAGATTTCAGTGAAAAGCATTATTGTGTATTGCAGCTTATTCTGCATTAGAACTCCCTCATGTACGGTTCTCAAAACCCCCCACATTCCATCGTTGAAACCATGTTCAATGTCCAGACCAGTTACAGATTGTTAAGCACTACCACCTGTTGGATTTTTTTAAGAAACTTGGGACCACTAAAACTGAGAAACATGAGGTAAAAAAACGTGATGTGAATTTAGGTAATACCTCTTCATATAAATATGAAATATCCCTTCAAAGGAATAAGCAAATACAAAATTCTTTGTTTACTGCTACCAAAGACACTATATGAAAAAATGACTGAACAATTTCAATTTCTTGTCATGAAATCGTATTTTATCAAATTAAGTATACATTTCTCACATACAAATTTTCTTCACAATATTGTTTATTACAAACATAATAACCTGAATGTTATGCAATAAAATTAAGTTACTATGCTTGAACTCTAACATGTGAAAAAAATTCTTTTTAGGAATTGCATCACCTTAAAACGCTTCTTATGATGTATGGAGTCTGCAGAAGCATTCTGATTTGTAACTACAAATCTTCTGTAGTTTGTAGTTTCTCTTTAAAGGGCTTAGCAGCCGAGCAATATAAAAAATGTAGAAACTTCTTCGTATTAGCTTAAACAAATCATATGCAAGTAGTGTACCAATTTGTTTAAAATACTTCAATTAAGTTTAGAGAGACAATCACCCCCCAAAAGTTTAAAAAAACAAATTAAGTATTTAAGAAAATTTTCAGTTGTCCAACAAATTGACTTGCAAGTGGTCACTTAAAATGACATTAAACAAGGATGTGGTACCTTACCAGTCAAACTCTACACTGATCAATAGTGTAGTGTTTGCACTTTAACCTCAGGTCGTGCTTCAAAAAATTGAGAATTGCATAAATACTATTTAGGGAAGAGAATTTCTAATCTAAGAGTAATTCTTCTATAAAGAAACATACAGGCTGGTATGCTTGAAAGGAAGTCTAACTTTAGACCTGGGTTTAAAGCAGGGTTAGTCCTACATGAGTGGACCTTTTTTCAAAGTACTGTTAAAGTTAACTGTAAGAGGTAAGAAAATTCCTTATGGATGGGCTGGAACGGCCATGAGGAATTTTCTCACCCGTTACAGCACATCTTTGAGTATGTTGGAAAGGAAAAAGGTCCACTCATGTAGGACTAACCCTGCTTTAAACCCAGGTCTAAAGTTAGACTCCCTTTCAGAATACCAGCCACAGACTATTATAAACCTTTTATTTCAGTCTAATTGCATTGATTTGCATGTTATGCATAATGTAAAATGTGAATATTACATTTAATATCTCATGTACTGTAGTTAAAAAGCCTTATTTACATGATTGCTGTTGTAAACATAAAAATGTTCCTAAGATTGGACCAGAGAAATAGGTTACCATTGCCCTAGTTAAAGCAATAACAGTGCATTTTTTTGAAGAGCGCCCCAATTTTCAAAATTTGATATTTTTGCACAGTTATGTTGGTAATTGTCTAAGAAACTACACCTGTGAATGAGAATGCTCAAAAATGCATATTTATCATAAAATTAAAAACGATTTTGTAATTAGAATTGGGATCCCAGATTGTACTTAATGGCCGAGCTGGAAATGCTAAGTTTATGTCCGTCCAAATAGTGCCACCTCAAGAAAATAACCTCTAACTTGACTTGCCTGAGCCAATAAAACAACTAATGGATGAGCGTAGACACATACATGGCACTATTTCCTGGCTATTTCATACTGGAAGGCCGTTTCCAGCAGCCGCTGAATTATTATTGGAGATCTCCGATATTAATTATTCTACTTACAAAATCGCATCGTTTGCGACACATAGACATTTTCGAGCTTTACCCAGAGGGAATTTTAAATCAATCCCATGATGCATAGCAAATGTCCCTATACTGTACTGAACTAAACGCATGTCAGTACTTAGGGATAAAAGTGTTCCAAAAGTTTAAGAACCACAAGACATTTCATCATCATGCAAAAAATTCCCTAAGTACTAACTCTTTGTGGGCTAAAATGAGCGATAAAGTCAAGGCTTTTTATGTGTTAAGAATATGTGGATCCTGCAGGGGTTTCCTACCGGAAATCATTTTTTACCAAAATTCCTATCCCACAATGCACCAACGATGTACGAGTAGATGAAATAAATAGCACATATATATTCTATGGTGTTTTGTGTCATACGGTCATTTTTCTGTCATAACTGTGCGAAAACCGTTTGCTATACATAAATTTTACCAGTAACGAGTACTCTTTGATTGCCTTTTAATTTTTGCGCCACAAAATGTGCGAGTAGTTTAAAGGAGGCGCACTAAACCGCGAGCGTGCATGGAGTGATGCATATCTATTCGTACATCGTTGGTGCATTGTGGGATAGGAATTTTGGTAAAAAATGATTTCCGGTAGGAAACCCAGGATCCACGTATAGGATGTTTATGTGATCACATGACCTTATTGAGGTGAAATTTCCTAAAACTGGTGCATTGTGGGATTGACTCAAAACACCCTCTGAGCTTAACCATTCATAGGTATAGTTTACTAGCCAGTTACCAATGCAACCGCATAAAAATCTCAACATTTTGAAAAATTGTGGGCGCTTTTCAAAATATGTGCTATTATTGCTTTAAGAAAGACCAAGGTCCAGTGGCATAACCAGCATTTTTGTAGGGGGGAAAGGGGAGCACATATATTTTTTGGGGGGTAGCGAAGTATATGTTAAAGTGGCTTAGTACAATATAGACTTATGTCGGTTTCACAGCTATATTGGTGCATATGTAGAAAATCATTAACTCCATGGGGGAAGAGGGGGGGTAAACTGGTTGCGCCACTGCCCAAGTCCATCTTCTTACAGCTACAGCATTAACATTTTAGCTCTAATATGCATGCAACTTGGATCCTTTGATAATTCCAAATACTGGGAGTAATAAGATATTATAAGACATAAAAAAAGTTTGTCTCAATAAATTACACACAGTGTCTTTAAAATTTGCATTTTTGCATATTTCTTTTTTCTTTAACTTTTTGGTTATTTTGAAAATTTTCAGCACTAAAAATGAGACAACCTTTGGAAAGTGGCTGAAGAAATTAGTCCAAAATGGGAGAGGATAAATCTTACTTTTTACAGTCCTGTTTAACTAAAAAACAGAAACAAACAAATAAGAGAGAAGCAAAATGTGTACTGTTATTGCTTTATCGGCATCGATTGGACATCAAAGTCTTGACAGCACTAATGCACGATATTTAATGTATCCTTGAGGTGCCTAGCCTTGAGGAGACTTGTTCAAGATTTAAACTGACACTTGCATCAGATGTTAATAATGCCAATATTTAATTTCAAATCTTGTTTGGCTGTAGTAGTACAAAATTTGTTTATGAAGACCTAAAAACTGAGTAAAAAAACTAGCCATATCTTGATTAGAAAAATCCAGGTAAAAAAACATATTACTCAATCCTTTTACAAGTGTTTTCAGGGCAAAGACCAAACACTCAAAATCAGATCCATACGTAGGATTTATTTGGAGGATGCGGGACTTCAAAAAATTATTTTTTTTATAAAAGTGAACCTAACCCCCATTAAAAATGATCCTTTTTTACTTTTAATTACATCACTAAAAGGTGGACTTTATTCCTCTATTCACCTAAAAAGACAAATCGTTATCAAAACCTTCACCAAAACACACTCCCATTTTCCATTAAAAAATTGTGTCAGCCACAATACTATTATTTTCTCACCACAAGTATTCAGTCTTTTTTACACATACACATAAAACACTATTTTGAACCCCAAATTCCCCTCTAATAACCCCCTTTGGGAAATGGGGCATTTATTAGGAAAAATACAGTATTTTTTTTTAGATCTGCTGCAGAACATTTGTATTTTTGTAAGACGTTTTTATAATATTATGTTACACTTTCAAAAAATTTACCACTTTTTGGTGTTCAAAATCAATAGACATCTTGAAAAATGTTAAAATACAAATCGGTATTTATAATATAAAAACTTATTTTCCTGATATTTAAATTTTTGGATTTGTTAGTATTTTTATAAATGCTACATGCCATGTTGTACATTAATTTTGTATTTTAAGTATTTGTTGTAAGGCACTGTGTTTGCTGAAGAGCGCCATATAAATTTATTTTATTATGATTACGAGCTTGGATTATAGTTTGGCCTGCGGTATCTCACGTGAGCCTATCTTGGGCTTATCAGCAAACTCCATCCACCAAGATGGTCGTTCAAGGCTGCCTGGATTCTGTAGGAATGCACCGTACAAACGTTGATATACCTGGTGTGTAGAAAAGAAAGAGGGTAGTGTCAGTGCTGATACAAGTTACCATCTATAGTCATGGACACGCCTGTTTGACCCCATGCAAATTGTCTCTTTTCTTTTTAGAACGATTAGCGTGGGCCTGCATATAATCATAATTGCTATGATGAGTGCGAAGTTTTTAACAAAGTACTGTATACGTGGAAATTTCCACGTACAGATATTTTTGCAATTTTAGCAGTTTTGCCAAATGCGCGAGAATTTAATTTCACGGTATTGATATCAATGCAATACAAATCTATTGCAAAAAGTTATTTTCGCGAGTTTTTATTTTTGCATTTTTATGTTCACTCGCGAAATTCGCGAAAATAAAACCTTGCGAAAATTTCAACTTATACAGATACAGTAGTAATGCACAGTTCTAATATTTTAATTAATTTGGAGCTTTGACTTCGGTAAGCGCAAAACAGTGTCCGCCAACTCGCTCATTTTTTATTATTGGTATCAGCCAAAATAAACGTGTACGTGCCCATTCTAAATAAGTTCCCGAGAACAGCCCAGAAGCCTTGAAAGTAATATTGCAGTTGGTTTGAAGCCCTACCTTGCCATCAGAACTGCCAATAGGCGAGTTTAGAATGGAATCAGGAGGAGCAAAGACGTCAATCAAAGAGACAGCTTGGTCCTTCAGTTGTGAGCACAATGTGATGATAGCACCTTGGACAAGGTCAGCAGGCCTGCTACCATTAAAATAACCACCTGTATTTGATAGAAATGATTCAAAAGTTGTCAAATCATTTACAAACTCATACTCAATTAAACTTAATGTCGCATTCATTGTGCTATGTAATGTTCATTTTTCTGTTTATGATATTCTTAAACCAGATGTTCTTATTAACACCAACTTGTGGCAATGGGAAATTAAAGACTTGCATGCAGCAGTTGTGTGCATTGCCGTCTTTGTTTGTGCTTGTAATTATGCCCGTACTTGGGTGTGGCACCAGCGCTTGTGTGTCCACTCAACTGCCACGATGATGCTAACAGAGTATAGATATTATGCTGTGTTCTCTGAACATTGTGAGGGAAAAAAATTGGTAAGAGAAGAATTGCATAATAGTTTAAGGGGAATAAGAGTGGAAAAGTCTTTAGTAACAAAGTATGACCTTTGGACTTACAGACCTTTCAGTCACAGCTTAAGTAGCCACGTAGCAATTAGGTCAGTGGAATAAGGCCTATGTGCAAGTGTCATTTGAGAGGGCATGGGGGGTCCAGTGAATTGAGCACTCGCCCCGCATCCAAAGGTCGTGGGTTCGAGTCCCACTGCGACCAAAGTGTGTGCCATTGAGTAAGGCGCTTTACACCAATTACTCCTCTCTACCCATGTGATAAATGGGTAAGCATATTCCAATGCTGGGGACAGTAGTAGTAGTTAAGGAACAGACTCGCTGTGAGGGAGGAGTGGCGACCACCCACAGCAAAAAATACAGAGGAGTCTGGCCCAACGCTAAGGAAAGAGGATGGGCACTCCGCGCATGAGCTTGCTCGACACGACGACAACGCATCTAGATCGGGTCAGGGCTCTTGCGGTTACAGGTGAGACAGACGGGCAGAGGCCACGAACAAGGTTTGTTATGACAAAGTCCCCCCTTGTTTTAAAGCACCAGGGGGAATAAAAGCGTGTTTGGGCTGTTTTCATTCCACATATGGATTTTAAATGTTGTACCTTTTTAAAAAGAAATTAACATGAATGAATTTTAAAGGCGCCATTCGTGATTCCAGCACATTCTGTTCTACCATTGTTCAATAGACATACTTGAGAAAAATTCTTCACAACTTTTAGTTGATCCCACCTTGCGGTTTGTGTTATGACCAAATGCACGTTTCCCACGGGTAACAATAGGCTACTATGATATTATTTCTGTCCATTTACGGACAGAAAATACAAAAATTCCCAATTTACAGATACAAGGGACTGAATTTGCAAGTAAGAATTAAGTACACATGGATACTTAATGTTAACGGCTCAGATGATATAAAAATCTCACTTTTTTTTTTTTAGGTAAGTAAGGGGACGAGGTGTGGATACGAAATGCCTCTTTAATAACTTCACATGACCGGATTATTGTTCTCCTCTCACCTGGTAAGGGTAGCTGTGTGTTTTTCAAGACTCCACAGTCCATATAGGGCACACAATGGTTCAAAATGGCTGCTTAATCTTAAGGGAATGGCCCTTTGTATCTTGGCGAAGTCATTGAGAACTTCTTTAGTGCTGTATTGTGGCTGCAAAAATACACAGAAAGCAATTTGTGGCTGTTATATTTTTCTCAAACCAGTACTCTATTTACTACGTCTCTTCATAGGGTATTAGAATTTAAAAAAAACATATCATGATTGTGTAATTATGTCATCAAGATAACTAATTACATCAAACATTGTACCAAGACATCAAATAAAAAAACATTAAAAAGAACATTTTAGATAATAGTAATGCTAATTACCCAATAGTGAATTAAAAAGACTGTTAAAAATACTTATACACAAATCAGCTCTTCATAGAATGACATTAGGGGTGCAAATTTCAAGGTAATTGTCTCCAAGGTACCCAGAACTATTTTTCGAGCGGGGTACCCGGGACTCGAAATTTTGTATGTTTCCAAAAATTAACTTGGGAAAAAGAGGGCGAGTCAGCACCTGGAAGCGGGCACTTTGACATACCAGGATGAAATCATTGGATTACTATGTTCAACTGGTTCAACGGTGCCAAATTAAATTTCAGAAAATTCACAAAACTTACACAAAAAATTTCGAAATCATTCCAGTATGAAAATCAAATGTATTTTTGCCCACGATCAAATTCAATAAACTTTTAATTTGTGGTTTAAAAAATGTTTGCTAATAAAACTAAATTTGTAGCGGAACACCGCGGGTGAATGTACTAAAAATGATGGGGCTTTCCATTCACAAACTGCCGCCGTACCACGTTGCCAACAAAAAAAAACATCAGAGTCGATTAAATTTCCATAAAATACAGTTAACCCAATCGGAAAAATGTAATTTTCAGTCTGAAAAACATTTCCGTGGGCAGAATGCACAGAAAATGGTGGGCCTAACCGAGGAACTCGTTTTTGCGAACCTGTAAAACACTATGGAAAAAATTTTTAATACAATGTAAATGGCGCTGTGATTGTTTTACGTGCAAACTCCCTAACAATTTCTTTCTTTTCACCTTTCAAAAAATACAAAACTCGTTAGATTTTTATAAAAGCGAATTGTCTTCTTCCTGTTATCAGTACACAATAGATATTTTGGAAAACGAACAACCCACGAAAAACCGTGTTTCGTTTAGCGATGTGGTAAGGTCAAGCTTTTATTTTGTGAAGTTAAATCTGAAGAGAGACGTGAATTGTGCCTACTGTAGTGTACACGTATGTTCCGACCAGGTTCCCACCTAGCGGCGTGTACGTGAGATGTAAAAGCCATATTTTTGTTTCATCCTAAAAAATAATTAAATACCCAGGCTTAAGGTTGAAGATTAATCCATAATACGGCTATATGAGGATGGGATGGATGGCAAAGATTGTACCATAAATAAGGTGAATTTCGTCTCAGATTTATGGATGAAGTACCACAGAAAGAACGTGAATCGTGCAATGTGTCTTCATAGCAAAATAGGCCCAAACGCGTCAGAAGATTTAACGTGCTGTTTAGTGATTTTAGGAATTTAGAGTATCGAGCTGACGAATTCAGTACCCGGGACTCGAAGCTTCCGAGTGAGTCCCGGTTTCCCGGGACTCGATTGCAATACTAAAGGACACTCATGCTTGTCATGTAAATCCACACCTGGCCCCCCAGCTATCGTAATTTATTGCAGAGCTGTTTGCTTGCCAATGATTTCATCTACGTAAGTGCTGCTTACTACATTATTATTATGGTCCCATACGATGATAAGTAAAAATTGGCAGATTCTCGCACTGACTATATTCAAATAATATAAGTGTGGGGCTGCCTTATTAACTTAACAGTAACCATTTTACCACAAAGGGAACCACATATTCAAACAAATTTGCAAATGAACTCATTAATGTGCATATACCATCAACACTTGGAATGAGTAATACTGTGTCCCACTACCCACATACCAAGTGTCATCAAAAAACCTGGACTTTGCTTCTGTTCAAGGTTCACTTTTTGTAATATTGTTGATGAGAGACAAAATCATCACAGATCCATCTCCTAACAGCTCCAACAAACGACGGCAGTCCGGTAAGTGCGTAATTCCTGTTTTTCTAAAAAATGATAATAAAGTTGGCGTAGTGTTTGAAAATTCTCAAGACTGGAAATAATTACCGAAAGGCATGTGGTAGGAAAAATGGCCATTCCCGTAGAGATTTGCAAAGCTCCAACCAAACGTTAGTGGTCAGTAAGTACGTAATTCCTGTTTTAAAATTGAAATAAAAAAAAAAGTGGGCGTAGTGTTTGAAAATTCTCAAGATCTTGGAATAATACGAAAGGCATTGTGGGAAAAAAAAAAAAAATGTGAATTAGCCCACACAGAGATTGCGTGTATACTTCCGTGTCTCGCGGGGGGAGTACCGAAGCAGTAGTACCCGACAAAACGTGACAATTTTCTTACTAGGTTCTATAGGTTCAGACCCAATTACGATACATATTTAAAACAAAACCGGACGGACCCTATGATGACAAAAACTTCCATAGAACCCTCCGTTTCCAGAGATATTTGAGATTTAGTTTCATTTACATATTCTCTATGAGGATGATAACACTCTCTCGCCCGCAGTAACCCAATTTATAATATCTTTCGCAGTCTGTGCACGACTACACACTTTCCGGACCCGCCGCGCTAAAACCAAATGCTAGGTGTGCCTTCCAGCTATTGTTGGCGGCCCACAAGAAATGAGAAGTTCTGGGTAAAAATGTCCAAACTAACCTGACTGCTTTCCAGGGAATGGTTTTTTCTTTTTCTTTTGACTGTGCAAACAGAAGTAGTAGAATAACAGAGGCCCCACCACTAATCAATGATTCAATTATGTTGTTTGAAGGAGGTATCAGTATCAGCAATTAAAAGGGAATTTATGATTCAAGCTTCGTCACCTCGACTTAAAAAAGTTGATACTTTCATATTGAATCGAATTCCTGTTCTAGGAATTACTGTATGTGTGCCGTACTCTATGTGGACAAATGTATTTTCCGTTTCTAAATGGACAGCCAATTTACAACACCAGTGGCCTATCCCCATGATATACTAGTCGTTGCATGGTGCAGCGTGCGACTGTAAAAATCGATTTTTTTTAACACTTACGTGCTCAAGGTGATCGGGATCTCGATCAAAACATGTGGCATGTATTATAAAAATGCGTTGCCTTTGTGTAAATGAAGGAGTTGTTAAAAAAAAAACGCTCGCAGCGTTTATCAATCGCTTCCAGCGTCAATATTGCTGGTAGCGTCGAACGATGATTGAGTAGAAGTCAACTGGCTTGCTCAAGTCGCTTGGGCATGCTAGCAATTAATAAGCGACGGAAGTGATGTCATAAAAAAACGCTACATGCTTCTTGCGATTGCTCGTATATCATGGGGCTTCGGAGCAATATGGTTTACAAACATTTGCTTATATAAACATTCAACCAACAAATACACGGATTTGAAATAAAATCTTTGAGATTATCTATTGACCCATAAGGAAATTGATAAACTTGTTAATTGTAGCCTTTTAAGAATAACAAATAGGAAATTACTAAGACCCCCCCAATTGTTAACCCACAGGCTGTTTTAAAATCCAGTTATATTCCCACAAACCTAAATAAGACAGATTGCCATAATTGGGGTAGTTTTAATTGCAGGTCATTTCCAACTTGTCCCTTTGCGTGACAGGAGTCTTTCTTGCTGGCGGCAACATAGCTTGAATGCCTGCAATAAACTACACCACTTATATGGCAATCTGGTATCTCGAATTCAACCAAGCTGAAATGCTTTAGAGCCGGTTGTAGAGGATCCTGTTATATGGATCTGAGACCTGGACCATGAAGAAAATAGCTAAAACAGTATAGACTGGATGGCACCTACACCAAGCTCTTTATGCGAGACAAACATATCCTGGGCGCGAGCACAAGAGCCAAAGCAACAGATATATGGAGATATCCCTCCATATATTCATCTTTCTGTTTCCCAACGCCGGCACGATTTGCCGTCACGTCATCGTGCATTGCCAGTAGTCTCATAGTCACATGTTGGAAGTTACCATGCAACACAGGGTCTTCGCCCCTTTAACTACATTGATTTGATTGCTCGAGACATCCATCAGGATCATCTGACATCCCCAACCTAATGACAAACAGGGACAGTTGGCGCTACATGGTGAACAGCACTCGGCTGCGGGGCCGTTGATAGAAGAAATAAGACAAAAATGGTGACACAGTTTGAAACCATTTGGATATTTATTCCACTAACTACATACTGAGAAAATTTTTAAAATCATTCTGGCAAATAAGTTGTTTTCTTAAAATCTATTTTTATACAGATCCTATTGAGAATGGCATATCCCCAGCCGGGCAAGTCCGTTTCGAGCCTGACAATCGAAACGACGTTGGCACGTCAAGAACAGGTCGTCCGTTTTTTTTTAATAATTTATGTCAAAATGCAAATTAATTACGTTTTAAGAAAATGACGTCAAATCGATTTGCAATTTTCGACATAAATCGTGTGTAAATTTCTAACACTCCTCGACGCGTCTTTTCAACCTTCCAGCGTCTGATTGCCCCTGGGTAGAAGGCACTATAACATAAAATCATGACCTTTGGCAGGCCTACCAGTATATGGTCAAGATTCCTGTAATGGAATTTTCTGATTGTTACAGGTGTACTATCTCTTGCCATGCCCTACTTATGATTGTCAAAGTGTGTCACCACTACTTAAAATTGTTCTAAAAACAACAGAGAAATTGGCATAGGGTCAACACGCTGTGGTACAAGAGGAAACCTACCCTGTATGTATGCTATTGATAGAGACCTACAGAAATAGACCTGGCTGTTATTCTTTGCTGTGAAGGGGTCTTTACCATTAGCAAGCTCTGATTGTGTTTTGTGAGCACTTTGCTGTAAGAGGTAAACTACCAACCAGTTGTAAGCATCAAGGCAACGGTAATACTAAGGATACAATTAACCATAAGTTGGATAGGGCCTTGTGCACTCTCGTTAGTGGATAAGGGGGCCCCTTCCCCCCCCCCCCCCGAAAACCACTTTGGCCGTGGATTTTTTTTTACGCAAGACTCTGTCTTGATGATGTACTCAACACGGCTACAAACAGGGAAAAAAATGAAATCGAGTTGTATCAATTCAAAATGCGTTCAAAAAAACCGATTTTTGGAAAGCGCACCCAAGTTCTCCCGCCACAACATGAAAAACCACTTTCCCAAAGGACTTTTTTCACAACATTGTGCCGCATAATAGGAGACATAAATACATTTTTTACTAAATAAAAATTTAAAACAGAGTTACTCGAGTACAATTTCAGGGAAAAACAATGCTTCGCATCCCTAAATCAGCTAGGTACTTTCTCACCTGTACTTTTTTAAATATTTTTTTCTCTAGGCACAATACCAATAAAAATCTACCCAATTGTCCTAATTTCTATGAAATTCACTGTATACCATCCAATTTATGTATAACTGAAATCATTTGTTGCACTAAATTTCTGTTTATTACTGCATGATATCTTACCTTTTGGATTCAACCATTTCTTGTTCAGTTCTCGCACTAAATCTCTGCTTGATGATGTTAAACATATTATCCAGGAATCTATGGTTCCCATGAGGTGCAGAAATAGTTTCCTCCTTAAGTAATCAGACCGGGATAAAGGTAATGAAACATGTAAACTATACAGAACGTCAATGCAAAATTAACTGTACATTTACCCAATTAGACCATGCCAAGTTTTACATGTCCCTGGTTTTGTAACCATGTATGTTTATGTATAATTTTTTTTTAAAATTTACTAAAAACAACTTTGTTGTTGTGTTCCGTGAATAAATAAGCTTGATTGATTTATTCAATTACGTGGTACGTGTCCATACGACAATAAGCCTAAGAAATTTTTTCGATTTTATCCTTAATATATGTGCTGTGGCCTGGATGCTTATCATTTTGCAGGGAAGAGGGGGGGTGGATAACACTAATAGGACGCGAGATAGTGGCACTATGGTTCGCTCAACCGGGGGGTAGGCCACCGACCAATACTCGATTGAAATTGACGTGACAATATTTGGGAATGTTAAACACAATAAGTTTTCTGAATTGCGGGCAAGAACAATACGACGTGTACTAGTGCCTTTAAGTTTTTTATTTGCATATTGGTGGTCAAACCCTCACATCCCTAAAACAATGTTAAAGAGAACACTGCTGTATTAAGAATACACAGGATTACCCTGCAGCAACTTTTGATGATTCCCTTTGAACGAATTTTTGTATTGTGCCACCACAACTGTGATTCAGCAGCCCTCAACGAATAAACTGCGTGTTGTTGGATGTGGTGGCAGATACTGAATTCACCATCTCCTTCCCTTTGCTTACCATTTCTCTTGGTTTTGGGCCATTCCTAGAAGATAGTTTACTGGCTGTTGTAGCAGGACATTGTTGTCACCTTCATAGTACAGTTAGGATCATTGTCATCACGCAATTTACCAATTCCATTCACTAGAATAACAAGGTGGAAATATTAAAAGTGACAGGAGGAGATTGTTTGAGGATACAAATTTCTCTCAAATGGCACGGATCGTTGTGACCTCCTACCGAGAAACGTTCCAAGGTTTTATCGACAATCAGTACAAAAGTCTTGTTTCTGTGCTCAGAAAGGCCTGGGTTCAAGCTCAGAAGACGTGGAAAAAATCAATTACTTGCTCTCCTCATGGTTGCATCTGAAAGACGCAGGCAGATGAGCCATGACAATGGGCCTTGCTACAGTCTATTCCGATATGGATTAGGAGGTGTGGTGTGGGTATGTGAGATGGGGGGTAGAGCAAAGGGGCTGGTGGGGTAATTCTGTAGTGTAGAAATGGCCTTAGAGAATAAAAACCAGGTTTTCCTCTTATTGGTATCGAATATCGGGCTCATATTTGAATAGGCAGGTCCAATATTTGAGTGGTGGACAGCGCGATACTCATTCTTATTCAGTTTATCTTTATCTGTTCTACTTTGCGTGAAAAATTGGAATTATTTCTGCCTGCACTAATTGCCGAATATTGTTTATAGACAAAGAGTGAAAGGCCCCTGTAAACAAAATGTTCGAGTCCACCGATCGCGCTGAAGATAAGTAAATTAATGTGATTGCGGGTTCTCCGAATCGTGACTTCAAATGTAAAAACTCAAAGCGTAAGTGGAAAGTGCATGCATTTCAGTGATCGCGTCAATTAAAATTATGACCTATTTGCAGCAAAAATATCTCTTTCCATATTATGGAGAACACAACAACTTTTAATGGAAAGGGGAGTTTATTTTTTAATAAGTTGCTCATGACATGGGTATGAACATCGAATGCATGATTAGCGTGCCCCCGCTGCCACGAGATGTGCACGTCATAATCAAACAAGGGTGACTCCGACTAGCGAGATAATCGTCGTATGTAGGCCAAAATTATCGCGAGATGGCCACGATTTAGAGTTCGACCCCAGCTAAAGTGCTTCAAAAGCTTCAAAGTAATAACTGCATTATAATATTAGCCTAAGGTGTAAGTGGCAACGGATAATAAACGTTGCACTCGCACCTAGCCAGGTCCATGGACCAGGTTCTGCGAAAACGGTATATTTCCTCACATGAGGACTCACTTCATCAGGATTCCACACATGCAGTGTGATGAAACTGCTGTGGCTAATCGTTATCGTAAACTAAAATAATGTGACATGTTAATATGAGTCCAAACTACATTTTCTGACATCTAAGATCACAATTTGTAATTATTTGGTCAATTTTTAACTCATACCCGGGCATAATGACCTTGCCTTGGCATCGAAATGGGACTTCGTGAGACGACTGTGAGAGTGACAAGTGCATATGAACAATACTAATCCAGGATAATGAACATATGTGTTCGTATACACTTGAAGCTAGGTGATCGACACCACGCGATAGTCGTAATCTGATAATGTTTCAGTTAGGTTTAACAGCCACTATTTGTTCATATCATCTGAAAACACTTTTGGGTGGAGTGTGCTGATATAAAAATATTTTTGTATTTTATTTTCTTAAATTTGAATTGTTTTGTATTTGGTATTAACATAAATACTTATCACATCTCAGACAACCAAGGATTGATTTTTTTTTCAAAACGGTAACCTGATTTAAATGATTTACTTATTTCTTGTGATTTCAAATTTGGGTTCGTCACTATTTTATTCACCTTTGAAGCAAAAAAAAAATGTGTTCTGAAAAACGGCACCATTGCTTTTTAAATTGCCTTGTTTGTTGTTTTAATGGTTTTTCTTTTGGTATTTTTCCCTTGGGTGCTGCCATTTTAGGAAAAATAACAATTTTGGCAGTGACAAAAAAAGTAACCTGAACAAATTGTTGGTTGAGGGTAATGCATTGCCTTTCCCAAAACAAACAGAACATATTTTCCATTAAATTAGGTTTTTGTTTTTATTTCTTCTTATACTGTGGGTGTCGCTTTGCATATATCGTTTTGTTTCTTAAGTTTAGTTATTTTTTTCAATCAGCTGATCGATCGTTGTTAACACTCAGAGGGGGTTTGAAACTCACAAAAAATAATGTACTACATGTGCTTAAATAATTCGTTAGTCCAAAAGTGCAGTGTCTTCGCAACGCGGCGATGCCTTTTTCCCGGCATTTTTCAACACAGTCAACTGATAATTGCGAAAAACATTATTTAATACGAAGTACACACCCAGTGATTGAGCAATTTGCGATGATTATGGTCAGTGTCGCTGACAACAATTCAGGCATATCTCTTTTTCACCGAGTCTGAGCGTTGCAAATTCGGACTGGCATGATGTATGATGACATGACTATGCTGAGACCGAGTAATGAGATGCCGTTCGGTCCCGTACAGATGCTAAAACGGCAAAGATGCCTTCCTCAATCCTTCAAATATTCTCATTTAAATATTGCATTAATATAAAATATCAAAATGAGGTCTTATTGCCATAACACCAACTCCAGGTCACCAACATAATAATTGATCGTGTTGACGTCCTTTTAAATGTTAGTTCCGGCTTGGTATTTGTTTTGAAAACGCCACTCATGCTAATGAATATGCATAGCGCGTAAGTACGCGGTCACTGTCATCACTGTCAAATTCGGCGATGATAGACACTAAAAACCATAGAATTTCCGATTTTCTCAACAACCACTCCCATGAATAAGAATGTTCGTACCCCGGTGAGCTATCTGTGGCGCCCAGTTTGTCAGCGTAATCCCTTGATTACAATCTGTTTAATGCCCAATAATCGCCGACATAAAAAAAACAAAAAAACAGAAACCTTGTTTTTGAACTTGACTGCTATCATAATCGTCCTATAGAAACCATGCTTTGATTTTCTGTCATGCACGAAGCAAATACTAAATCATCATCTTTATGACATTAAGACGGTGTTTGGCTACTCACTTCAGTGGTTAATACATTGGTAAGCATTCGCAATATGTAAAAAACCTGGGTTTGAAAAACTTTGAGGTGCTTCAATTTCTGGAAATCTACTCATGTCCCTTTAAAGAGATTTGCCTACTCTTTTAAGTATTCAATATTGCTTTAATACACTATGCACATTGGCATGTTTTTCCACTTTGTCGACAGGCTGCGACCTCTCCACTATTTCCACATTAAAACCTAAATACCACAATTTTAAATACAATACAACAATGTCCTTTTCACATAGATACAATGCCTTCTTCTTCTACCTTATACTGTATATAAAGTCAGCTACCACAAATCCCCTACTTCTTGCAATCTAAGTGACCTTTTTTTGTACATCATCTAAAATTCCCTCTTTTAATCAAGTTTTTTGTCACTATCTTGGCTTTAAAATTAAGCGCATTTTTAAAGGATAACCTTTCATTTAAGAGCAACATCGGTAATTTTTTGAGTTATTTTTGTCCATAAAACGTTCCCCCCCCGCCAGTTTAATGCCTGCTTGGCTTGACTGTGTGGTCAATGAAGTATAATTTATCCCTGAATAAATAGAAGCACAACCACTAGCTTGCCATGTAAACTACAATACTACTTCCTTTTCTACTTGTTTTATTCCTTCTACTCACAAAAGCTGTGATAGAAATTTCCATTGATTTACTAAACCAGGTCTATATAGCCTTTCCTCCACATGCTCTCGCCTTCCGTATACCATCTCTTACTGTCCACCAGCTAAGGTTTGCTTGCACTCGACAGTGCATGCAACTCTCGCCCCAGAAGGAGCCTGCAAAGCAGAATATTTATTTGAGATGCATGGACCTTATCTGTTAAAGGCGACTCAGAGATTTTCGAAATATTTTGTGTGTGCCGTGTATTAATTGAAAATATCCAAATTAACTAAGATATTCAACTAAACTTCGGCCGGCCTGAACTAAGGAGTGACGTCATAGCTTTAACGCAGGCTTAAATGCCCAAATCGCAGTAACCGCAGTTGTAATTGTGAGCGTACAAAAGTCAGTGTGCGCGATCTGCCTGCTCATAGCTGGACAAAATCTATGACATCATTCCTTGGTTTCAGGCCGACTAAGTATAGAATGCTCGATTCCAAAGTTTGAGATGAATCGGAGTTTTTGTTTGATGAGTAACACACATGTATAACAGTACCATAGGATAACAACAAATTCGGGATCCGTCAATTATAACAAGGTTTTGATTTTTTTTATAGAAATAACAATCAATTTGAGCGTCTTATTTCACACAGTATTGACTAGTGGACAAACATTTTATATTGGTCATGTTATATACAAAAACATAATTTGTAATAAATTATATTTAGAAGGAGTGGGCCTTATGCACGATTTCTGGCAAACCTTTGACAAAGTGAAACTCAATTATGCACCAAGGAGCAAGTGAATGATACAACCCAAGAAAGTGATTACACACAACACATAGAAGCTTGGAGAAATTGGCCAGTAATGAATTAAATAAAGATGAAACTACTCAGTCTGAAACTGGTCTTCTTGCTATCAAGGCTATTTACCACTAGGCCACAGGACTGTGGATCCACCCGTTATATTGATGGTTCAGATGTGAAATTGCCCCCCCCCACAATAAAAATCTAGCTACGCCACTGACTGATAGCATTTTGGTCTTTTGTCTACTTCTAGTACAAATGCTTAAAAGCACAGAATACCTCCAGAGATGCAAAAGGCATCATATGCGGGATACAGCATTTTTATCAGACTTAAAATCCATCACTTGTCTAGTGGTATTAGTAGATAAAGGCTACTAAAGCCATACTTGCTTTATTGTTAAAGATGAATGAACCGGGGTCTTAGATATTTCTGACCTGGCTCTGATCAAATGAGAATAATTCACTGTGCATGTTCCTGGGTTTGTAGGAGTAGGTCAAATATGTAGAATGTGTTTTTTTCCCATTCTGTTGTGGTCATCCATTATACAACTGATTCCTTTTCTATTAGTTTAAACAAAATGTAAGTTAAAAATACCATTCTTTTAGTTTGTCTCCCATCATGGCCTGCAATTGAAGTTCAGTGAAAGTCTTGTATATGAAGGCAGATAGGGTGTGTAATACATAGCTTGCAGCCAGGTAAGGAATCAGTCGATTGCTGAAATACAATAACAAAGGAGGACTTTGACAACCACATACACTCGGAACTCATCGATAAAAGTAGACCTGGGAAGTGAATGCAAAGAGGCTTACTTTCCTGTATAGTTTTTGCATTTAACCCTTATCAATGGACATCCATGCTAATAAGATTTTTATTTTTTTTAACCCTACTTTTGAAACCTTTTTTGGTTATATGATTTGAATACAGGTTTGTATTGATCATCAGCTTTTGCGACACTCCCTAGCTTATAGGCGGGGCGTGAGAGCCATAGACCCGGAAAATTTTCCTCTATCCATGATTTTGGTACCCTTTATGCAGAGTTCTACACTATACATACCAAATCCGCAAAAATCCGCTTATTGGGGAAAATTTTTTATAAGTTTCTTGAAATATCCGCAACTCTTTCAAATTTCGTAGGATCCGTTTTCAGAAATTTCTAATTTGGCTAATAATGTTGCGGTTGTGCTTATAGCGCAAAACTAACACGCGACTCCGCAAACGTTATTTTCGCGAATTTAAACCATATAAGAGCATACGCACTGTACGTAACTATTCACAAACACACATACATACATACATACATGACATACATACCGAATTTATAACGCGCCTTTACTCTAGATCAGGCGCAGGAATAACAATAACAGCGATAGAATGCAAAAAGCAACACTGATATTAATTAAACATATAATGAGTCTCAGACACTTTTTTGAAAGTTTCACTGAGCATGCTCCCTGCTGTTTTGTGGAGGCAGTTTCCAAGTGTTGGTGGCGGCTGCTTGGAATGTGCCCTAATCTCAATGCGATTTTTCCTTTCCTAGGAAAACTGTGAGGAGAGTTGAGTCGTTATGATCTTGATCTTGTCATGGCCCAGAGTGTGGTTTTCTGATTTCATATCTCTACTGCATTATAACGCATGGACTATCGCGTTGATTTTGACTGGTATTTAATACTTATTACGAACCCGGAATATTTTTTTAAGTTCACACTGATATAATAAATGTTAAAACGTACCGTTATTTAGGTAAACATCTTGAATAACATGGATCAATAAAATAAATATACATAAAGGCAATTATAAATTCTATTTAAGCTTAGAAAAGGAAATTCTAATTCAAGGTACAGGAGCACGTACGAAAATAGACAAGTAAGGAGAAGTCCACAGTAGGAAGGGTTTTTTAGTTGTAATATCTACATCTTTATGGATTTAATTACACAAATTTCTATCATTGGTCTAACCTGGCAGCACTCCCCCTTGGTGATGAGGTCAAAGGTCACATATTAATTAAAGGCCAAAAGGTCACATATTAAAGGTCACCAGGTCTATCAAGTGGTAAAATATGTTGAGATGTAAAAATTGACCTCATCTGAAAAAGCTAGTTCAGCGGCAGGAGTGTAACATGTAATCCCATTCCTCATTTGTTAAGTCAGGGTCGTATGCTAAGGTCATATACCAAGTTCAACGGTCGCATACAGGTCGAGTGGTTAGGCGTGTGTACAGTGGTGGGGTTTCTGAAAATGTAATTGACCCCATCTGTAAGACTGTAACGTTAAGTTCATTTAAAACCAGTTTGGTTAATGGAGTTCATATGCAATCCTTTTTGCTTCAGAGGTCAATTGTCACATGTCCAGGTTAATGTGGTAAGGCTATCATATCACAAACACGATGCGGGCGACTCGAGCGGGTATGATGACAATGTATTTTTTTCTTTAGTCAATTTTATATTTGATCTGTTTGAGTCCTTGTCAATAGTTCATATGATGTACTAGTAGAGGTGGGCTATACGAAGGTCATGCAGATCACGTTCAAACACAGGCTCATTGATGACTTTAATCACCTGATCCCCTTGTAAAAGAAAAAAATGAAAATGGTGCGAACCCCAGGGTGGCCGCCCCCAATCGAAAAATCCAAATGGCGCGCCAAATTTCAAAAATTTGATTTTTGACGCATAACTCATTATTTTTTGTTCAATTGCTTCATTTTTTGTGGCAATACCCATGTTTTGGGGTATTAGAATCATGCTATGCAACTTTCATCATCCCACCATAGCCTCGTTTTCTTGAAAATGCTGTGTTTGGCGTAAAATTGACCCTCTGAGGGCGCTTTCTCATAAAATGCGCATCCAACTGATATGGTGATTTTAACCTTCCAAAAAAGTTGAAGAGGTTTTATGATGAAACTTGATGAAAATTTGAACTTGCGTGGTTGTTTGCAGGTTTACAAACTTGTTAGGCGTGTTAATGTCATAAAAAAAAAAAAAAAAAAAACAAAAAAAAAAAAAAAATTGCCCTATTGAAACCCAACACGGCTAAGAAAAAGTCGTTGACCCCTGTACATTCCATGAGAGTGTTTTTCCTCAAATTTTAAATTGATGCAACGGGGCAAAAAATGGGAAGTGTTACACAGCTATAATAGTCAGAAAATGTTGAATCCCCCCAACAATTTTGATGATGGCCCACAAGTAAAAATTTCAAACTTTTGCTATGCTATGTACTTTTTGGGAAAGCGCCTCGCAGTCCAATTTTAAGATAAAATTCCATAGCAAGAAGATATTGTGAAAAGTAGTGGTGAGATAGAAGTTGCATAGAATGATTCCTTGCAGGCCAAAACATGGGTTTTGCCACAAAAATGAAGGGATTAAAAAAGGCCCTATACAAGTTATGGTCAAAACTATGATTTTTGGCCAATTTGGTGGCCATTTTGGATTTTGTTGGGGCACCCTGTTTCGCAAATTTTAATTTTTTTCTTCAAAAATGGGATAAGCATCATTAAAGTCAGCATTCTAGCCTGTGTTCGAAGTGATCTGAAACTTATAGCCCAAATATTGGGACCGTGTATAGCCCACCTCTAGGTATAGTAGTTGGTATGTACCGTCTAAATGATATGTTCGCAATTGATTGCCTTATATGTATAGATATTTTTTTTCGTACTTGTTAGAGGGTAAAAGGTGCCATTTTGTGATATACTTTCCCCTAGATTTGTGGAAAGTGCAATTAATTAAAATTTACTTCCTTACAGTGCGATACCAAAATTATCCGGGTTCTGTGTTTTTCCTTGTTGTTTATGATCATACAATCAGAATGGCACTTAAAATTATAATGTACGTGGTGAAATGCCATACTGTTTTATATTGGTGTGGTGGATCTTGTGGGGTCAGTGTTTTGGTGGTGTGTGTGTGTGGGTGGGTGAGAGTGTTTTTGATGTGTTTTGTTTTGTCTGTTCTATTTTGGAAAAGAAATAAAAGAAATGACAAATACAAAAAATTACAATAGGAAAACAAAAGGATGGCTGAAAAAAAACCCATTTAACTATAATCAACACTTGTTTCCTTTCACAAAAAGACGAATGCAGAAAGAATCAATCATTATAAACAGTAATAAAATATAATGTAAAAAATAGAACAATAATTTTTAGTCATCGTATGCTGTATTAAAAAGGAATGAATCACGATAAAAATGCGCGTGGATATATTAAAAAAAAGCTTGACAACTATCTTGCGTCATTGAGCTTTTTCCTCGTCAGAATCTTTACTCCGAAGAATAAGAAATCAGGTTCGTATAATATAATAGCAGCGAGTTGAGTGAGTACAAATATGCACCTTACACTGTAATAACGCATGTGTTTAGCGCTAGCCGATAAAAACTCTTCTACATATTCTTGGCCATCACATAGTAAACATGTTCAGAAGTATTAAACGTGTGTGCCAAATCACCAAACTTAATTGCTGTCCAATATTCTTTTAAGATAAAGTACCAAGTGAAATTGTTCGCCAACGCTGAGGGGAGTATACGAACTGGAAATAAAATACGTGATTTCTACCTAATATACTGTAAAAAGGCCCAATAAAGAGGACAGCATTTTGTGGTATTGAAAATATAGCAGGAATATTGTATTTTTATATTAAATTTTTGCAGCCATATACGACTAAATTTACACATTATGAGTTTTCCATTCAAATCTAAGAATGTTAGTAGCATGGCCAATATGGCAATAGGAGGGGGGTGAGGGCAGTGCGCCGGTTTTGCCCCCCCCCCCCACCGAAAAAATGAGGTAAAATAGGGGAAACTTCTTAAAAAGGCAAAATCTGCCCTTTTTGATCTATTTACCCTCCGATCGAGAAGATTTTCCCCGAACCGGTCCCCGGTTGTCCCTCAGAAACAAAGGCTGCGCTACGTCACTGTAATATTCTATTAAAGTTGTCAATTATAGGCCTACTACATTACTATTATATTTTAAATGCGGTAAAAACGGTAAAATAGTTTCGACTGTATTTTTACAACAAACTTAAATTTTACAGGTTGTATCAATTAAAAAAAAATTACATTGGTGGACAGGTTTACAAAGTGGGTGGTCGTCAATGTGTTTTTTTGAATTCTCTTGTCATTCTAAACTCTGTACTAAATCCACCAAAGATCATTTTATAATGTTTTAACCTTGTAATTGAATTTTTTCCAATATGACGGTAATTTTACAATGGATGGACGCCGATAATACTCTAAAGTCTACAACTTTTGTACAATGAGGGTACCGCATTTGGTAACATGCATAAAGGTGCAGGAACAAACTGTGAATTTTGCCGCTAAAGGTTATGTATATGAGAACATTTGTTCCTTGCATGGTTTCATTATGTCGTATATTTTGTTGTTCTGACTTTTATCATTTGTTTTTTTTTCATGGGCGATGCTGAAATGATCAGATGAAACAAACACGTGGCGTGTGAAGTTCTGGTAAAATCACAGCCGAACTAGCAATTGAAAAAAATGCTCTCCTAAATTTGAAAGCGATTAAATGTTCATAATCCTTTCACAAAGCATTTTTAATGCGTTACAGTGTGATCTCCAGCAAAATTTAAACCAAAATTATGGATAGAGCATAGAGGAATTAGTTGGTCTTCTGCTACACACCCTCGAATAAGTTTTCCTGTGATACATATGAAGAGCATTACTTCATATCACTATAAAAGATTGTAAAAATTAGAGTATTCATACGGGCATCCAGTCTACCCAAAAGTATATAACACAAATTGTAAAATAATGCAATCAAAACACTACAATGTATTTGGTGAGTATACAGTCTAGAATTTTGGAAATGCTAAGTTAAAAAGTCTATAGAAGAAATTTAAACGTGGGTCTCTTTTTAAATTTCTACATATTTATAATACGGGCATCCATTCTGTTCATGTTCTGTTCTGCCAAAATAGGGTAAATACACTTTTTGTCATGTTAAACGCAAATACATTTCAAGTGTTTTAATTAAATTAATCATTACACTGAACTGAACTGTTTCCTTCCTTTACACAAAACCAATGTTGACGGAAATATTGCATAATTCCTTCTGATAAGTGAAATGCCGCCAAACTACCATTTTATTTTAGCACCCTAAAAGAGAGAATGGACACGACCATACCCCAGGTCACACCTGTCGACCATCACTCTTCCTCAATTCGTACGTTTTGGCCGGCCATACAAACGGACAGCGTGTAATCGCAGCTTCTGTGTTATAGCATCCAAATTATCTGAGATATTTGATACTGGACGTGTCGTCTCAAATGGAATACTCCTACTACTATACCAATAACTATCTTGATATAGTACTGGATTATATACTGGATTTATAACGCTCTATTTGGGCGGGGCGACAGGAATAAACGTCGACTTTTACACCCTCGTATAGCTTTTATTGTGTATCCTTTTTTACCGCCGATGCGGTCATGTGATCTTTGTCGGCGGGTAAAATATGTAAACAAAGGTCATCGGCCATTGCCGCACTCCTGCTTCTTGTGAGCCTGTTTCGGTTTCTGAGTTATCATACTATCTAATTAAACAGTTCTATTGGTGAGTGTGTCTATTATTTTAGTCTTATGCTTGTTTATTTTATAAAATATGTGAAAACTGACTTTGGAAAATTCTTTACAGAACAGGTGTGCCGTTGTACCAGACGTACTTTTCTTTGTCTCCGCGTTTGCGGGCAGGGTTTTACCGTGCACGCATTTGCGTTCTTGTTTGTTTTCGTCCGACACGCGCCCCCATCTGGCTCGCTTCACCCCACGCCGGACCCCGCGACACCTCTTTCCTCCGTGCGTTCTTTACGGTTCTTGCTTCCGCTGTTTTGCTCCGTTTGGTGCTCGTTCCTTTGCGGTGGCTCTCATTTAAATGTCGCCATTGAACACTGTTTCCCTGTCTATGTTTCCTTAGTAAAAAGGGGGGGGTGGTGTTCGGAGTTCGGGGTGCGTCCGGTCCTAGGTTCTTCTGAGGCGGCCCGCTGCTTTGGGGCACCTAATTATGTTGTATCTTCGCTCCTCA
>JAMKCH010014497.1:0-27118 GCA_023653785.1 Ophioderma brevispina
GAAATTCATATAAGTGCAATAAGGCTTACCATGGATATCATTGGTGGTCATTTTGATATCTAAGATGGCAGCAATATTGACTTTGATCTAAAAAAAATTTTCTGATAATTAGAGTGCTTAATCTAGTACATGACTTTTGTTTGACAAAGCAGTGAAATTTGCTCACCACCTTCAAAGTGGTACATTTCATAATTGGGTAAAAGTCGAAATAATAGTTCATTAGCGCCATTTTTGAATCAGATCGGCCATCTTGAAAATTCGAGATTTCTGCTATCTGTTACAATTGCAATTGCATCAATCATTTTCTGAACTCCTCAGCATTACCAGTGTTGGATTGTCCTTAAAATTGTGTTTTTTATCATTCTTAACTCAATTAGGCTTAATTTATAGATTTCCGTGGCGGCCATTTTGAAATCTAAGATGGCACCATTTGATTTTAACCTACATCAATAGCTCTATACATATTCGATCTTTTAAATCTTACTATACCTTAATTTGGTCAACAATAGTGGAATTATGGCATTTAAGCTCTTGAGTAATATTTCATAATTGGGTAAAACTATAGAGGGCGCTGTTGGCCAATAGGGGGCGCTACAATTTTTTGGCACTCGATCAGAAATTGTCCGGAGCCGCAATATGTATAAGCATACCAAGTTTCCTGCTTTTAGGAAAAGTGGACAATACCTGCCTATTTTTTGTGCTTAGGGATGGGCTCATAACCATTTTTCCAGATTTAAAATTCACAATTATGAAATTTTCAGGTGAAACTTACCCTTATTGTGTCTACAGTGGGCGACCAAATTTGGCAGCCTGTTACATTGTGACATGACCTGTTTTGGGAACAAATTGTAGCATCGATTACAAATTGGTAAGACAATTATTCTACAGACTAGAATGCTATGTATGTCAAAGATTTTTTTTTTTCTTTTTATTTATGAAATATACATCTCAAAACATCTCAAACCTTAAATGGCATGGAACTCCACAGAAAACAGTTGTAACTTATTCCGGCACCAAAATAATGTCAAATTTAAAAATGAGGCCATAATTACAATTGATTGAACTACTTCCATGGTGACACCCATGATCTATCCATTCAAGTACCTGGACGAATATGCCGTATGAATGCAAACAAGTGATAGTCTACCGACGAGTCTACCGTCTGGCGGCATTGTTTTACTGTCGGGTATTTGTCCTGTGGTTAAAGAAAAGGGTAGCAGTTGAAAGGATATTTTGGCAAGGAGCAATTAGTTCGAAGGGATAATCTCCCATTATGATGAACGCTTAATACTTGACACCTTAGGGATGTAACCGAACTTCCCTATTTGCGGCAAAGACGCCGCGCTCCGCTCGCCTTGCAACGATGTGCACCAGCGATTACGGGTTGAGGTATCTGTGACCAAGACTAGGAGAAAACTGGCAGGAACGAGTAGGGGATCGAGAAACCCAAATTCACATAAAGCCGCCCAAGAACGAGGCCCCAACCAGGGATTGAA
This sequence comes from Ophioderma brevispina, assembly GCA_023653785.1. Classification (NCBI taxonomy): domain Eukaryota; kingdom Metazoa; phylum Echinodermata; class Ophiuroidea; order Amphilepidida; family Ophiodermatidae; genus Ophioderma; species Ophioderma brevispina. The sequence goes on from JAMKCH010014497.1 coordinate 1,497, forward strand.
CCCAAACACCATATTGTGTGAAAGGCGAGGGAAGATCCGCTGCGCAAACCCGTTCCCCCACTGGTCAGTGTGTAACTTAATGGCAGCATAAAGTGCAACGAGAGATTTCAAAAAAAAAATCAAAAAGTACTGCTTGTTGCCCTTAGCAAGCTTGCCCATCAAAAAAAATATCCCTAACTGAAAAGGATTAAGCTTGAGAAAAGTTTCTTGGTTCAAAAATTGCGAGATTTCTAATTTGTATACACAAATCGACGGCGAACTATGATCGCCCCTACGCCGTGGGTGGCGCACCACCATCCAGCCATGACTGGGGGGGGCATCTTTTGCATTTTTGCATTTCTCGTTATACAACGCGTTTACGTTGTACGTTACCACAAAGAAGCGATATTTTGATCAGTTCTGACGGTTAAAAATCAACACTATTCACTGTTATCCATTTGTATTATCATGGGCGGCTCAGGAAGAATATTTAAATTTCTTGGCTGCACAAATAGCGATAAAAAGTTACAAAAATGGAAACGAACTGCGTGTGAAATTCACTCGCCAATGACCATGATGACACATGAAGAATGTGAATGTCTGCAGCCGTACGAGATGCATCGGTTCCCAAATGGAAAAACCACCGAATCTGCCAAGCTTCTAATGAAGTGGAATGAACTTATTTTGTTTTTATTATTTTCATTTAGTTTGCTTTAAATACGATTGTTGTTTTTACAAAATTTCATTTTAAAACGTGGTTAAATTTAGTTCCACATGTCACGTACACGTACATCACTACATGTACAGAAAAAAAAAAAACATTCCAGGGGGGGGTAGGACACGACCTTCTCGATTTGGGCACTGAGGATTTCCAAACGGTAATTTGTGGAACTGCTACGTGCATTTACTATGGCAGTCTCGGTCCCAGTGGCATTAAAAAAATCATCTCTTAAACCTTTGTTCAAAAGATCTTAGTAATATCATGATAAATTAAGAAAAAATTATTTACTTCAAAATCCGTCGGGGTTAGTGGATTAACCCCGCTGCAAAATAGTGTAATTTCCAATAACGGTCATTTAGATTTAAATATTCGTGACCAGGCCTAGTCTTTAGTCAAGTCTGTGTGTAACCGTTCGATATGCGTAAGAGCGCCCTCCTACCGTTAAGTCTTTGAAACAGACTAGCACCCGGAAATTGATGCCGTTTTGAATTTGCTGTTGCTGTTAGGTTGGCATGACCTACCCCCCTGAAACAATCATCGTATCCATTTCAGTCTAAATACCACGTTGTAACTCGCCGGTCATTTTCACGTGTACTGATAGTCCAGGCGTAGCACATTCCGTGCACAAACGAGACTAATTTTGTTCAGATCTCCGAAATCGATCACATGTGCACGGAAGCGTCCTTTCTAAAACATCAACAACCCGCATCGGAAGATGTCACGTTTTTCAGTAAATACGATCGGTCTTTGGGAACTATTCAATTTTTCACGTACACGGAATATATCAACATTCTGTTGTTACTTTATTTTTGTCTGGATGTTTGAATTTTACGAAAAATGATTTTTCTCACGCGGCTGTTGTTACCAATTTTTAACACGTATTCTAACCATAAGCGTTCATTTCTCAGTCACGCAGTCACCTTCAATTTTTACAACAACAGTAAGACACTTGCCCTGGAATTCCAGTTTAGGCCAGTCCCTGACATCATCCTTCCATAAATCCATGAAAATAAACAGTGAAAATTGTTATATTGCGAAAAGGGTAGGTTGTAAATTCTTATTATTTCGTTCGTTAAGCACGTAAAAGGCAATATGCAGCGTGTGTGTACTGTGTGTTTGGTGGCCAGGATGCCCTCCAGTAATGGCGGCGACGTAGAGGGTGTCCTTTCGAGGCTTCCCCGTCGGATTCGTGTATAGGAGCAAATACGAAATTCAGCCTATGTTTTCTATTGAAATATAAGCAAATTAAAATCACCTTTTTATCTCTCTTTTAAGACATTTCTATAGCCAAATACAAGGTAAGAAATCTATTGAGTGTCTAATCTACATGAAATTACTATTATGACACAATATTTGGGTGCCTCAGTCAAAATCTCTTGTTGCACCTTTAAATAATAAAAAAAATGCTGAAATTATACAGGATTACCCATAGGCATAATTGTACTTTAGCGTTTTTTATTATTTGATTTAATAGCTGCCTTTTAGGTAGCTCGTTCATGTAGCGTTGATCGTCGTCCGAACCTACCTCCTATTTATAGTGTAGATAACAGGGGCTATCGTAGCGGAAAATCCTGAGCAACCTCAGGCTACCTTGTAAGGTTAGGGATGGGGTTAGGGAAAACAAAGGCAGCTATTTAATGAGATAATAAAAACCGCTAAGTGCAAGATTGTGTGTTCTGTAGGACACACCAAGACCAAATACTGGGACTAGGTGGCCTGTGTAAAATAGTGAAAACGATAAAAAAAGTGTATGAAATGATTGGCATTCACTGAACCACGCAGCGTGCAGTAAACATGGTAAATCATGGAATTTTGAGCTCCAGTCTAGACATGACACTGATCACAGATCGGCATGACAGGCGCTGTCTGTGTCAGTGGACCTCGTTTGAAATGGATCTCATTTTCACCATTATTTATACAAGAAAATTGTTTATTTACACTGGAGTTGATTCTTGAGCTCCAACAGATTTTGAGTGGAAAAAATATTGCTATAAAACTTCATTAACTTTAGGAATATTTGTCAAGTTTTTGTGATTACGTACTATGGGAATTGCAAAAAAAATGTCCAGGCCATATACAATAAGCAAGCATTCGGTATTTATGGATACATGCTGTGATGCTGCCTGTAAGGGAGTGATTTATGCTGCTATTTTGCTAGTTTTATATATATGCTTATTTTGTTCATCAAATCTGAACCTATTTAAAACCTATGAAATCTAAATAAGAACATAGCTTGGTCTTATATCCTACTGCTTGGTCTTAATATCCAACTGCAGTGGATTATTGCATTGGTTTAGACATGTAGACTGCACTAAAGTACAGAGTGGAATGGACTTCTCATAATATTGATTCAGAATTGATTATCCTCATGAAAGGCTATCACCCATGCATACCATCAGTGCAGTGACTTTGATGTTCATAAATTGGTGAAGTGGTCATTAGCAGGTTTGCAGTTTGAAAACCAATCTAATACTACCTCTTGACCTTCACTGGCCTTTTTGCATTGGTGGCATCAATTTGCATGTATACACTACTCTGCTACATGTACATGGCCTGAACTCTTTAAAGTAATTCTGCTGCTTGCCCAACTCCCTTGACTCAATTTACTTTGTCACCCCTGTTCTGATTGCTGTCATGGAACAGAAACGAAGACAAATACTAGTAGGCCTATGTCAAAAAGACAAAAACAAGGATGGGTGCCTCAAACAGTAATAACCCAAATACTGCTTTAAATAATGCATAAGTTAATCCAGACATCTTAATGCAAGACTTTGCATTGCAAGTCGCCAACAATATTTCTGTCACAGCTAGGCTATCTGATAAGCCTGTATTGTGGTTGAATATCAAAGTCTCATTTTCAGCCATTTGGGTATATAAATGGCCTCTTGCTATACATTTAGAGATGCTAGTTTTTTGTAAATTTTCTAACAGTTATTAGAAGATTCTAGGCCAATTCCCTCAATCTAAAGCCAACATTTTGAGAAAAATGGTAAATTCTGTGTTAGATTGGGCCAAAAACTGCATCTCCAGTCCATCCAGTGTCTCACTTTAAAGCCTTTTATGTTCAATTAGCACCTTTGCAGGAAATTTCTAGCTCAAAAAGGGATATTCAACAAAGTACAATTAGCCCGCCAATTATATTTGGGTATTCACACCTAATTTTATTTGGCATGATAATTTCATACCTCTAGAGGATTTTTAAACTGTGGAAGTTGAATTTTGTAATTCCTCCAAGTCAATTAAAATGTACCACCAACAATCTTGATATTTATTTTCACACTGTATTATAAATTATTGACATTCTCAAATCTAATTATTTTGAACATTCTGTTTACAGAGCTTTGAAATCAGTGCTTTAGCATTGAAGGGACTACCCTCTCTAGAGAGAGATTAAATAAATTGGTACACTCTCTATATGTTGTGCACAGTACTGGATCCTACTTGTCTACATATAAAACCACAAATACACATGTGGTCAGGTTTAGTGGTTGTGCTAGTCAGGGCAACCACCTTGATTAAATTGCTTTGTGTTTTTTGTGGTCTTAATCTTTCCCTGTATACTCAGATCAGATTCTTGCAAGCACACATGCACACCAAAAAAAAGCTGAATAGAACTGATTGAATATGCTAGAACCATGGAACATAGCATGGGCCAAGTGAATTTGGCAACATCAAATAGGGGGTTTGATATCTGAATTCTCGCCATGGAAAAGGGTATTTTTTAGTTTTGGGGAGGGGAATATACTCCACTCTTCACATGATTTCTGCCTAATATGATATGTAACATTATTTGTATCAAACATGTGAACCAGTGAATGAAGTTGGTAGAGTGCTATATCTTGCCAATAGGGATTACATTTTGCTTGGTTTAAGCAGCAAATCTTGGTCATGTCTTGGGGAATTACTCTTTCTTACAATATGACATTCTGCTTTGATTACATGCAAGTATCGGCCTTTGAAACTTTGTAGGTCAAGTGGAAATCAATAATTTAGTGTCATTGTACTTTATTACTAATCAATGTATCAGTCATGTGTATTTACAGTTAAACAATTAAAATTATATTGATTACATCTTCCACATGGGGTGTGGTTTTGACACAGTTAAACAGGTAAAAAGATCTAATCGAACAATTAGCAAATGTTAGCACCTATGTACATGTGATGTACATGTGTATTTTTAAACAGATGATAGGGATGAAGGGCAGCAAGAGAGAAGCTAAAAAAAAAAAAAAAAAAAACGTCAGATGTATTTACACCCGCCGAATTCAATAGGCAATTAGCGAGTCTCGTAAATCTACTTAAAAGGATAATCCCTGGGGATTATACTTCGGTCTTCTTACGTTCGGTCTTGCAGAGGGTCACCAGCAAATCTTGGTCATGTCTTGGGGAATTACTCTTTCTTACAATATGACATTCTGCATTGATTACATGCAAGTATCGGCCTTTGAAACTTTGTAGGTCAAGTGGAAATCAATAATTTAGTGTCATTGTACTTTATTACTAATCAATGTATCAGTCATGTGTATTTACAGTTAAACAATTAAAATTATATTGATTACATCTTCCACATGGGGTGTGGTTTTGACACAGTTAAACAGGTAAAAAGATCTAATCGAACAATTAGCAAATGTTAGCACCTATGTACATGTGATGTACATGTGTATTTTTAAACAGATGATAGGGATGAAGGGCAGCAAGAGAGAAGCTAACTAGAGGAAGAGGAGGGGAGAAAGGCATTTAATAAATACTATAACACACAACATAGAAATTGAGCATTTATATTGCTAAAAGTGCTACTGACTTCAGAATCTCTTAAAATGCTTGAAAAGATAGAATTTCATCTGGATTTGGAATTGGAGCAATGGCTGTGGTTTTGGGGCGGTAAATAAAATAAGTGCAAACTTTCAGGGGATCTTTTCATTAGCTGAAGTTGTTAGTTTTTTTTTTTTGCTTAAAGTGACAGGAGGAGATTTTTTTAGGATATGAATTTCTCTCAAATTTCACTGGATCAGTTGTAGACCACCTATCGAGAACGTTTGGAAGGTTTATTGGACAAACAGGTGCAAAAGAAAACCGCAAACCTTTGTTGAACTTGCCTGCTATCGTAATCGTTCCCCATAGAAAACCATGCTTTGACTTTCTGTCGTGCACGACAGAAACTACTAAATCATCATCTTATTACATATAGATGGTGTATTCAGCTTATTCACTTCAGGTGTGATCTAATACATTGGTAAGCATTCCAAATATGTAAAAAACCTAGGTTCGAGAAAAATTGGTAAGCATTCCAAATATGTAAAAAACCTAGGTTCGAGAAAAATTGGGGGCGCTTCTTTCTGGAAATCTCATGTCTCTTTAAAGCGCAATAGCTACAGAACTTGGATTATAGATACCCCTTTGGAACATTTATATGATAATAAGGTCAAAGGTCACTTACCAAGGTCAATGGTCATGAGGGCAAGTTATAAAATAGACTGAAAACATCAAATTAGTTTAATTCGAGAAGTAAAAGTCCAATAGCTACGGAATTTGGATCATAGATGCCCCTTGGAACCTTGATGTGATAATGAGGTCAAGAGTCACATACCAAGGTCAAAGGTCTTATTAGGTCAAGTTATAAAATAGGTGGAAAACATCAAATTGGCAGTGGCGGCGCGCACCAAGTTATAAAATAGGCTGAAAACAAATCTGTTTCATTCGGCAAGTAAAAGTCCAATAGAGGTCTTTCACCTCATTCATGCATAACCTAGATAACAAAAGGTGTTAGTTCCCGTAGTATTCCTCATTCAGACCCGACCTCAAGTACTTGTGCTATTCAAAGTGTGACCCATAATTTTATGCATACATATCCAACATGCATGTCATTCTTTAGATTTAGAAAGTCTCCAGAAATTTGGAATGGATTTTACTATTCCCGGCAAGATGGCTGCTAATCCAAAAGGTGGAAGACCTCTATTACTTTCATATGATCACTTGCCAAGTTCAAAGGTCATATGAAGTTATAAAAAGGGCTGAAAACATTAAATTGGCATATGAAAAGTTGATGTCAAATTGCAACTTGGGCCATACATGCAACATGGGAACATTCTTATCATAATAAGGTCAATGGTCACTTGCATGGGTCAAAGGTCGTCTGAGGTCAACTTATAAAATAGGAGGGAAGGAAAGGTGGATCACAAAAGCTGGTGTGGTTCGAGAACCACTTTTCTTGGATACTGCGTAACATCCCTGATTGGGATAACAAGCAGGAAGTATTCATGGACAGAACCATCCAAAATTGACTACATGTGTAGTTCTGTCCTTCTAAATAATTGTGTTGCTTTCAGTCTTGTTACTTTTAGGGTATGTTAAAATACCTAATTCTTGTGATAAAAATCACAATGCTAATTATATCTTGTGACTCTGTTAACAGACAGATTTAGACTTCCAACATGGCAGATGAGGATGACCAAGATGACTATGTGAAGCAGCTGCAAGAAGTATTTGACCGATGTGACACACAAGGGAAGGGGGTGCTTGATCGCAGGGGGTTACTCGACTTATGCCAACAGTTACAATTACAAGACCAAGCAGATCAGTTACTTGGGGAACTTCTTGGAGACAGCACAGATGGCCAGGTAAGGTTAATTATTCATTTCAAAACACAGGCCAAGAGAAGATACCAGTAGCTTCCCACAATACATTGCTTCCAATGGAGGTTTCTGCACAAGTATTGATGTGAATTGTTAGAGATAAAACATGGCTAAATTGACAGTACTGATCACAAACTTGCACTTTAAGTATGTTTTGTCAGTATGTTTTGTGATCAGTACTGTCAATTTAGCCATTGACAGTACTGATCACAAACTTGCACTTTAAGTATGTTTTGTCAGTATGTTTTGTGATCAGTACTGTCAATTTAGCCATGTTTCATCTCTAACGATTCACATGACTACCTGTACAAAAATCTCCACTGGAAGCAATGCATTGTGGGAAGCTACTGATACCTTCTCCTACATAGGCCTATTATAAAAAAAAAAAAAAAAAAAAAGACTTATGCCAACAGTTACAATTACAAGACCAAGCAGATCAGTTACTTGGGGAACTTCTTGGAGACAGCACAGATGGCCAGGTAAGGTTAATTATTCATTTCAAAACACAGGCCAAGAGAAGATACCAGTAGCTTCCCACAACACATTGCTTCCAGTGGAGGTTTTTGCACAAGTACTGATGTGAATTGTTAGAGATGAAACATGGCTAAATTGACAGTACTGATCACAAACTTGCACTTTAAGTATGTTTTGTCAGTATGTTTTGTGATCAGTACTGTCAATTTAGCCATGTTTCATCTCTAACGATTCACATGACTACCTGTACAAAAATCTCCATTGGAAGCAATGCATTGTGGGAAGCTACTGATACCTTCTCCTACATAGGCCTATTATAATTCCCCAGGAATATTCCCTGTTGTGGGACTTCACTTGTAATAGAAAAGTGGAAATGAATCTCCCAGAAAATCTTTAATCTTTAATCAAAAAGGCAATAAGTAATTAAAATTGACACAAAAGTTGTGATCAGATATATTTGTTACTTTGTTTGTTTAAAAAATACAAATTTCAGTGCATCGAAGCCTTGTTTTGTGGTCATAAAAGCTTAAAGACCAATTACAGTGTTAAAACTCAAAGTTTTAACTTGCACCAAATTTTGTGAGCCTTGCATGGGTTTGTTCTTTAAGTCCTATTTATGCATCTCTGCACCGTGTCCCATAGGACGTTGGCTCCACAAACAAATTTAGCCATCTGTTCTTATCTAGAGGAATCGTCTGTGCTGTATGGAGGGTGCTGCCAGCTATGATGTCATCTTCCCATGTCTTCCCTGTCTGTTTGTACCAACTACAGTTTCCATGAGTATGCGTTTGGGTAGGCACATTTTGTTCAATCTACAAACGTACATGGCCAAACCAGGTCAGTTGTGATTAGTGATATTGGCTATGATCATCTTTAGTCTGAATTTGCAGGAGGAAATTCTTGAAAGGACTAACTTCATTTCAGATGTTATCCTTCCAACTGATGTTTAAGATCTTCCTGTAGCAACACATCTCAAAGGCTTCCAATTTCTTTAGGTCATTCTTTTTGATGGTCCAGACTTCAGAGCCATAGAGTAGAATTGGATAGAGAAGAGCATTGACAAGGCGATGTTTGGTGGTTAATGTGATGTCATTATCAAGCGTTTACCTTCTGTAGTTTCCCTAGGGCTGTTGATGCTAAAAACATTCTACGTTTAATTTTGCTGGTAGAGTTGTTTGATGGTGTGTCATTCCTAGGTACTTAATCGATTTACCTGCTCAAGAGATGTTTAGATCTTCATGAGAGAATACCATAGCTTTCTCTTTTGGTATGCTGATGATCTCCATCCCATATTTCTTTCTGGCATTATGAACTCCTTCAAGTATGGTTTGGAGATCATTCTCTGAATCTGCAATAAGATCTAGCGATATCATCTGCAAAACGGAGGTCCTTCAGTTTGTCAAAACTTTTGACTTACATGCACAGTGTAATACACAAACAACCAAACATGCTCATTACATTAAATGCAATTCATAAAGTTTTTTAATTGTGTATTTTTATGACAATGGATGTAAATTAATTTATCATGTTCTTGTTGTGATTGCACATAGTCAACATTTTGTGATTGCACATGTTTAAATAGAAAGAAAAGCAACAATTGATATGCCACAATGATTAATAACAGACATAATTAATTTTTATATTTGTTTGCTTCAAGGTGGACTTTGAGACTTTCAAGGAAGCATTTGTCACAATTCTGTCTTCTGTGGACTTTGGCGCAGATTTCAGCATTGGAGGCGCCAGTGACGTTGACGATGACATTAGCATTAGCAGCTATTTTAATCCAGGTGAGATAACAAGAATGTCAATCTTTTTCACACCTTGATGTTGGGATTAAGGGACCGCATTTATTCAATGTGTTGGAAGAGTAGTTTAGTAGATTGGTCCTGGTGGAACTATATACGGTATGAGACCACATCTAAGGGTCGTTAAAGGTCATGAGGTATATGCATATGCCTGCATGTATATTTATATTGCATGTGGGTGCATGCATGTGAGTGTTTGTATGTGTGCATGTGTTTCTGTGTGCATGTGTGTACATGTTTGCACATGCATGTGCTTTTGCATGTACTCTGGGTCAATTGTGGTCAATATTAAAATATACACTAAATAGTGCTGCTTTTATAGATATTGATGGATTTTCACAACATTTGTTTATAAAAATCCTTGAAATGTGGGTTAGTTATCCAGGGATTTGTGGTCTTTCCAAAATTTCTTCTGGTGTAATATGGTTGTTCATATTGTAAGCATTTCATAAAACTTTTAATACAGATATAATCCTACACAGTATTAAAGCAATAGTGCCAAATTTCATAAGGCATACATGCTCAATTTTTCCTCAATATTTAAATTTTAATATGGTCAGATTGTTTTTAATGAACTGGAACTCTCTCTCTCAGAGTGGTTTAACTGGAAATTATCCACGTTTTGAAGAAGAAAAAAGATTTTTTATAATTAAATTCAGAGATCCCTGATCTCAATTAGTTCAGTCATAGAGGTAAAAGTGTATTTTTCATTAAACTTATTGTAAATTATCTAAAAAATTGTACTTAAAGAGGCATTTTGTGATCCACAGCCTCGTCCCCCCGACTTACCTAAAAAATGTTGAGATTTTTATATCATCTGAACCGTTAGCCTTAGTAATCCATGTGTGCCCAATCTTACGTGAAAATTTGGTCGTATCTGTAAGAAACTCGCAATTTTGTATTTGAATGGACAGAAATTACAGCACAATAGCCTATGGGACCGTGTGAAACAAGCAATTGCTCATAACACAAAACCGCAAGATCAGGATCAGTTTCAAATTTTGAGACTAGCTTTTTCAAGGATATCTAGCGATCAATGAATAACACAGAGGGTTTTCCATGAGAAGTCGCTCAATTTGGTTGTACTTTTTAAAAATTAAAAAAAAAAAATTGAAATTGATTGGACCTTTTGAGGCATTAAAGTCATTTTGTTTAAGAGCAAATAGCAGGTAATTTTGTTTTTACCATGTTTCTTCAAAAATTACACCTTATTGCTTTAAGTTTGAAATCGAGAAGGAGAGGTCAGGTTGACAGGAGTAAGTTTAGTGTCCCCGCCCGAACAGCCAAATTTTGAGAATAAGCTTTTCTCTAAGGATATCTAGCGATCAATGAATAAAAACAGACTGTGTGCTGAAATCACAAAATTACCTGAAAAAATGAAATTGAATTGATGACCTTTTTGAGGCATAAGTCCATTTTGTTTAAGAGCAAAATAAGAGGGAAGTGTGTTTTACCATGTTTCTTCAAAACATTACACATTATTGCTTAAAGTTTTAAATCGAGAGGTCATGGTGAAGAGTAAGTTTTTGTCACAGCCGAACAGCTCAAATTTGCAGAATACGCTTTTTCTGAAGGATATCTAGCGATCAAGGAATAAAAACAGAATGTGCTAAATCACAAAATGTAACCTTTAAAAAAAGAAATTGAAATTTGATGACATAGTTGTGAGGCAAAGTGTCCATTTTGTTTTTTTTTAAGAGCAAAATAAGAGGGTTAATTTTGTTTTTAAATAATTTTGCAGGTTTTGAAATTTGCAGTTATTGCTTTAAGTTTTAAATCGAGGGGAGCTCCTGGGGAAGGAGTAATTGATTGTCCACGCCGAACAAAGTTCGGGAGGGGGACTATAAACTGGGCATCCGTCGTTTGTCCGTCCGTATGTCCGTCCGTATGTCCGCCGTATGTATGTCCGTATATCCGTGATAAAAAACAATTTGTTAACCCATATCTTTTTGTCTGGATGAGCTTGCTTAGAGTAGCCAAACTTTGGTATATGGTAGGAGGGGAGGATACCCCCTACTTCACCATGTATTCATTCCCCCAGGGTCCCTCCTGGGTCTGTTCAGGGGGTTAGGGGAAAAGGTCAACGGGAAAAAAAGGTCAAATATTGCACAGAAAAAATGTCAACATTGTGTTTGTCCAATTTATCTCGAGTTCTGTAATGGCTACGTGTGATTGTTGAAACTTGGTCGAAAGAAGCAGGTTGATGAGTTCTCACCTGATTAGATTTTGGGTGTAAAGGTGTAAAATTGCCTCATAAGGAACTAATTTGAATAATTTATAAAGTTTTCCCGACCAAGGCTTGTGTAAATTTTCTGGAGTTCTGTTAAGGCGATAATGAAATGTACTTGGTGGAAGAAGCGGCTGAGGAGGTTGGCAACCGGATTAGATTGGGCAAATTTTTTTTTTCAGGTCTGGTTGTAACGTGGGTCATTTCTTTGGGTTGAAGCCTTGTTTTACATTTCTGGAAAGGTGTTAAATACGTAAAATTCATGTTTCGCCGCTTTGCTTTCAGGACCCCGTATGGTCCAAATTAAAATGTTGGTTTAAAATGAGTAATCTTCATATTTTTACTAAAATTTAGTGAAATTTGCAGGGATTTTTGCATGATGAATTTTAGATTTCTTGAGTAATTTTGGCGAGCTCGTGATGGCCAAAATTAGGGGTGGACTGGTGCAGGTAGTTTTTGTTGTCACTTAGTGATCGAGATCATTCGGCGGGGACAGATTTACGCATCGCGTAAATACGAGTTGCCTTGTTTCATCTAAAAATTGGCTGTATTGATTATGTTGATACAAAGCACTCAATGATATGAGAGTGTTAAACTCACACCTAGCTGTCTAAATGGCAGGTGATATATTCACAGTTCTGTAAAAATTACTATAGTATGTAATGTGGTGACACACTCACCAGTAATTACTTTAATTTCACAGAAAAGATCCTGACAAATATATACATTGCTTGTCACAAAAACAAAAAAACTGTTGTTAACAAAGACAACTATATAGTATGTAATGTGGTGACACACTCACCATTCATTCACTTAATTCAAGAAAAGACTCACTGACAAATATATACTTGTGTCCCAAAAAAAAACAAAAAACTGTTTAACAAAGACCTGTTCAAATTGAAAAAAAAATTTTATGGAGGTGTAGAATGCATGATGCATGGCATGATTTTCTAAAGTAAAATTTGCTTTTCCCTTACTGTTACATGCAGCTGAGATTTAATCCACCTTAAAACTAACTGGCCCATTCAATATCTTTAAACCTGTCTATAGAAAACAATAGCACTGTCAGTTGCTCTTTGCAATTTCACCCCGTTGCTGGAGAGCCTCCAACTGGCAGCAATATGATTATGATTTGGGATTATTTCCAACAGTTTGTGTTCTATCTACACAAAACCAGTCAACCTTGCAAGAGGTGAATGTATTGTTATAACACCCTCATTTATTCCAATGCCAAGGCCAGTCTAATGAGTTTACCTGCAAATATGTGTTGAACGTTTCATAATAATTCTCCAAGTATGCAAATGAGGTAATACTATTTATTCGTCAAGCGCTACTGCACATAATTTACAGTGCATGACGAACAATGTAATACACATGTATCTCATTTGCATGCTTGGGGACTTATATATGAACGTTTACCCAAATATAGTACTGACAACATCTTTTCAAAATCTACCATGCATAGTGGTTCATTGGATACTGGTAGTGATGTCACCAGCATTGATTCTGCTAATCACTTGGTCTCATCTAGTTTGAAAGGTGACGTCATTATGCATCTTTGCATTCTCACTAGCATCTCGATCGTGCCGCCTTCGCGTGCGTATCATGCCCTGATTCCAAGCATAGCGTGCGCGATTCATGGGTGCGCAACATAAAAGAAAATCGCAGTGAGTCCACCGTTCACCTCAACTTAAGATGACACAAACTAATAGTACGTTGATATTGATGTCTCTTGGGATTTTCTCAAAATCAGGGATGTATGACCTTTCCGGACATTTCCGGATTTTTCCAGAATTGGCCATAATAATCTAAAAAATCCACCATTTGTTTTTTTTAACATTTACATGATATTACGTAGGTGAGGTTATTTTAGTATAATTTAGCATAACCACATTTTTTGTTAGGGCTATACCCCTTTACCTCCTTCTGTAGTCTTGTTTTGGATGATTCCCTTTGATCCGTCACACGCAGGCGTTTGACCGCTGGGGCAAAGACCTGGATCGCTTTTCAGGATCAAATGATATCCCACTTGCACAATAGTAAACATCAACATTCTTTTCATATAAGTGATAATGATCTAAATATTTGCTTTCATTCCTTGTGGCACTACCTGGGCCCCCCCTATCTGTCCGATCTAAGGCACTATTTTGATGGGTAACTACTTGGAAGATAATACATTGTAATGAGCAAATCAGATCTACTGTAAAACTGGTTTGGTTTACACAGAGATAAAGCATTATTTTGATTGGTTACTCAGAGGGCTATAATCACCTGTTATGTCCTGAAAGCCAATCAGAGAGACTATAACGACAGTAGTCTCAGAGGATTAAACTATTGGTCATAGGGCATGTGGTTTTATGATTGTCCCGTCAACCATGATTGCTTCATATATGTACTAGGTAATTTGCAATGTTCCATGGTAAATGTTAAAGTAAAATCAAATGACATCTGAAAAATAATATCAACATTTATGGAAATTTTTTTTGCATATAACTCACCATAAATCAGTGAAATGTTTTTTTTCTTTTCGAGACTCTCACTCTCAGATATGAACAGCTGTTTTCACATCTCAGGGTATGGCATTATTCATATGGCAGTTTCCTGAATCACCATTACCTAGTGTATTACAGCTCGTCCACCCAACAATTTCCACCCTTATTTTTATCCACACTGTAATGCATTGTGTTAATGTACAATTCTGCTATGGTAACAAGGTCAAAATCTCTTTTGGTAAACCGATTTTTTCCCATTTGGTAAGGGTGATCAAGATAATTATATATTGCTCAGTTGTGATGTTCTTAATATTATGAGATTAGTCTAAGTGTACTTTTTTCTTGTTTCCAATTTTTATTTTGGTCCAATCATTAATGATTAAACAACATTCCGCCATCTTTCTTCCATTTTTTGTGTCAGCCTGCCCTAAGGGCAGGAAGACACATATGGATCACTTGGTCCACTGTAGTTGTCTGTCTGTTGATGTCCATTGTTGATGTCTTTTGTGAATAAAGCGTTTAACATTTAAGCTTGTAATTTCCAGATACTCTTTGATGGATTTTACACCAAATTGGGTTACAGGTGCAACATGGCATCCCCATTTTTGATGAGGTCCAAAGTCACATACCGAGGTCAAAGGTCTGTGAGTCAAGTTGTAAAATAGGCTGAAATTTAAAATTGAACCTCATTTGAAAAGGTTTAAGTTCATGGGAACCACTTGATTCAAGGTTGCAACACTGTGATCCCCATGTTTTGATGAGGTAAAGGTCACTACCGAGGTCAAAGGTCATGGTTAGGTAAGTTGTAAATTCGGCCTGAAAAATGGATTGACCTCATTTGGAAAAGTTTAAGTTCAATTGTAACCAAATTGTTTATTGGAGTTTAAATGCAAGCCCTCATTTATTTATGAGGTCAAAGGTCACCTATCAAGGTCAAAGTGATGTGAGGCGCTAATCATTCACAAACCGCGATGGGCAGGCGACACAAGCGGTCCGAGGACCAATGTATTTTGTTGGTGTAATATTGCATGGTTTTCTTTTTTCATTTTTTATTTCCATCAATTGATACTGATAAAAATTATTACAAAAGATATTCCAAAAACACAAGTTACTTTTTAGAAATAAAAAAAAAAAAAATAAATAAACTCTTGAAATGAATTATAACGAAGTGAGATGCATTGTTGCTCTTGCAAGGATGGGTATACATTGAAAACACATCACAATATGAAGATGTAAAAATTTTCATACCATAATCCATATATAACAACTCATTCCCACCCGTCAATCGTCAATAATTCTCATCTCACACATGCCATATTATAATGATCTAAATTTGTATTGGGCTGGTGTCCATCAATCAATTAACAGATTGCCTATACTTGAGTCTAGCTTGACAGAAACAACCTTTTCCCTTTAGCTCAAGCCAGAGAATGAATCCACAGATATATGGCCTTTATTTTTAATCTCCTGGACTTCAGCAGCAGAAGGGGAATTTGTCTAGCAAAATCTTTCATAGTCGGCGCGGTGTGTCCCCATCTCCACATGGATACCTATCAGACCCCTCATCCAATCTAGAAGACCCTTGCACCAACACACAGGACCTAACCATTACTGTACTAGTGCTATTGACAGACATTTGTGTACTCCAAAACGGTCATACTTTTGTGAATTTCAGACTTTTCTGCTCATATTTCCCTGAAAACCTGTGCAAACTCTCTCTTATAAGTTTTCTGGTGCAAAGTCTCTCAACATTCTCACCCAATTTTCTAAAAAAAATGGCTGCCTTTTGTTCTCAGGAAGTGTTTAAAACCTCCCCGGGGGGGTACTCGACCCAAAATTGGTACAGGTGTGCGTCCGCCGGGTAAAAAAATCGCCCATGTTTAAGAGTGCCCAAATTGACATATATAGTTGGTTCCGAAATTTCAACCCATTTCCTATAGTTGGCTTTGAACTTTCGCCCATTTTCATACGTAAATCTTTAGCAATCGGGCGGCCATTTTCTTTCTTAGTACCTTTTCCGAAAATCGGAAAAATCAATCAACCATTTTCATTGCGATTTTACAACCGAAAAAAAAAATAGACCCATTTTCATAGTAAATGCGACCAAAAATTGAAAAATTGACACCATTTATATATTAAAAATGACCCTCAAACATGACCCATCAAATAGTAGCATGGTGGAAAAACAACCCATTGTTGTGGTCGCCTTGACAATGTTCATGGTGGCACATACTAATCCAATTTCTTTTTTTCCGTCCGTATGTCCGTAGGTCCGTCCGTCTGACTAACTCGGTTTAAACCTTTTTCAAATGCTCTCAGGCTAAAACGCTATCCCCCGATTTTAACTTCAACTTGATAGGATGATATAGCGAGGTGCCGCAATCTTATGTAATATAAAAAAAGAAAAATTAAAATTTCTGAATTTTTAATTAAAAAAAGAATAATTTTTGCATATTTTTCAGACCTTTCGGTTAACCTTTTGTTTGAAAAATGCTTGCTGGTAAAACCTAATTCCCCTCCCGATTACTTCACACTCATGGTAGGGTGATAGAGAGAGGTGCCAGAATATTATTTGTAGCTTTTGACTTCATTATTTGCATATTCATTGAACTCTTAATTGCTTTATATGGCCAGTCAAAATGATAACCCTTTCCCCCGCAAGGATTGTTGCAAAGTTATCTGGAGTTCCGTTAGGCGTATATTGATGTACTTGGTGGAAGAAGCTGGTTTAAAGTTCTCGACCTTGATTAATGTGGGCATAATTCGACATACATATGCAAAATTAATCTAATTAATATGCAAAGCAGCGTAATCGCTATAATTTTTGAAACTGTACAGCGTATATGCAAAAATTCCTTCAACCTGCAAAAAACAGAAACCCATTATGGTGCGCATCTTCTTTTGCCATTTTGAAAAGTTCCTGATACAGCGGCTTAGGTATGCAAAAAGCTAATTAAATATGCATAATTGCTGAATCGCTAAATGGTACATCAGATATGCGAAATTCCATGCTACATGAAAACTACTATACCATACTTCTTGTGTGTGAATCATATGGAGGTAGAAGTGGGGTGTAGTGGGAGGGGGAAGGGTGGGGGTTTATGGGAGGTGGAATGGAAGGGTGGTGTGTGGTCACTGTGCCGGTTTTACTAAGGGTGGGTTTTTGCTTTCTGTTTTCCCTTTTTGTTATTGTTTTCTTGTGTTTTTTTGTTTCTACGTCCGTTTTTTTTTTTTTTGGTTTTCTTGTGCCTTTTTGTGTTTTTTGATCTTTCTTTTTCCTTTTTAGTTTTTTTTCATTTTTCTTTTGTGTTCCTTCTTTTCTTTTTTTTTTTATTCCTTTCTACTCTTCTTTGGTTCTTATTCTTTACTTTTTCATATACATTTTTGTTTTCCTTTTTTTTTTTCCTTGTTTTGTAGATGCGTCGGGGAAGGGTCATCGGGGAGGGTTGTGCGTGCTGGGAGGGCGGGTTGACCTCTTGTGACCTTGTGTGACCTTTGGTGACTTTGTGTGACCTTGGTGACTTATGTGACCTTGTGACCCCCAGTGACATTTTGACCCTCCTTTGACTTTGGTGACCCCACGTGACCTTGGTTACCTCATGTGACCTTGGTGCCCTCATGTGACCTGGTGACCTTATGTGCCTGGTGACCTCGTGTGACCGTTGGTGAACCTTGTGTGAACTTTGTGACTATGCACCTTGGTGACTTCATATGACCTTTTTTGCCCCATGTTACCTTGGTGACCTTTGTGACCATGATGACTTCAATATGACCTTTGTTGACCCCAATGTGACCTGGTGACCTATGTGAGACTTTACAACATCATGTACCTTGTGACCTGTTCACCCTTTGGCCAATTCACAATGGGTGTCC
The DNA here is from genome assembly GCA_023653785.1 of Ophioderma brevispina. Lineage (NCBI taxonomy): Eukaryota > Metazoa > Echinodermata > Ophiuroidea > Amphilepidida > Ophiodermatidae > Ophioderma > Ophioderma brevispina. The sequence continues at coordinate 19,700 of JAMKCH010014497.1, forward strand.
CGGGGTAGGGTCAGGGTGGGATGTGATGGGGTGTCGGGAAGGGTGGGTGCGACTCTAGGGAATGGTTCATTGGGGTAAGGTTGCATTGGGAAGGTTGGGGGTGGGTGAACCCCATGTGACCGTGTGACCTCATGTGAATCTTTGTGGACCCCATGTGACCTTGTAAACCTTCTTTCTCTCCAGGCATTTGTTCTCTTTCTAATATCATTTGCCAAAAACTTTGGGCCATCATACAAGCAAGTGAGGCGCGCAACTAGGGCGAACACTAGTGGTTTTCGAGAACAGCCTTGTTTAGTAAGGGGTGAAAATGTGACCCTATCGGCGGCACTATGTACTACCCTTTTCCACTGAGTACCCCCCCCGGGAACAATCCTCACTGAAATTAACAATCCACCAACTAGAGTCCCTGCCATCGGGGTACCTGAAAGTTTTTAAAAAACCCTTGCAGTAATTTTTAAAAATTTATATTGCATCACTTTATTCCATTTTGGCTGCGGGTATGGGATTTGAATGAATATCCTCTTTTTTCAACATTTTAAATCAAACCCTTTCAGTCGGCCAAAGAATCCGGTAAGTGCTTCTAAAGGGGTAAAGACAGATTCCATATAGAATAGTCCTTGGAGTAGTTTATTTGGAAATGCAGTACTTATTCTGCAGTGATTTAGGTTAAGAAGTCTTTCACACTTTCAACCGGGGTAATATGGAATTCAATGATGAGGTAAGCGCCAATTGTCTGCCAAACATTTCACATAGCATTCTTTAAGAAGCCAACCCAAAGAGGGGATAGTGTAAAGTAGAAAATGCTTAAACCAAAATGTCCTAAATAAGCAGTTAATACCAAAAATGCCCTAATAACACCAATAAGAACACATATCACAGTTCTATGTGTCCTGAAACAGCATCTCAATTAACAGAAAAATTCCTTTTAAGAGTATCCCAACCAAGCAGCTTCGACTGTACTAATATTAAAGACACTATCATAGTTGGCAACCCACGCATTAGAAAGCGTGGGTTGCATGTACACAACTCGGCTAAATTCCAAAAAGGGTGGGGTTTAAAAATTTCCCAGCTAAAATGTGTGTTTTAGTCAAACGCGCGGGTTTACACTTGCGCAAACCAAAAGTGGGTTCGCGTAAATGTTCTGCACACAATAAAATCATAATTTCCGAGTATTTCTGAGAAATTCAAAGCATTGCCTTTTAAACAGACTTTATTACTGAACAAAATGTTATCGAACATAAATTAATATAATTATATAATTAACCAATTAGGGCATGTATTAGCATTATTTACAACATTATTGGCCTTAGCCACGCCTATTTTGTAGACATGACTTCCGAGTCAAGACAAAATGACAAAATGGTGTCAAATTGTGACCTTGCGACGGGTAGAATTTTGAATGGAAAACACTATGTTTGTAGAACAATTTAACGAACGGTTCAGTTCAGAATATCATTTCACAGAAAGTTTTCTGTGCACATTTTCAGCATTTTATTCCCTGTTTTCTGATTTCGGTACCAATAAACGCATGCGCTCGAGCTAGTCTGAGCCTTAGAGCACGGTCCCAATCTAGATGCACTGTTCGGAGAGGTACAATTGCCGAATTCGACCACCATCGATTGGTGTGTGTTGGGTAGTTTTCGCAATGCAACCCATAAATATACGATCAAATACAAGAACGCAATTCTTTAATAATTTCGGAATTGACCTTTTCATTACGGCCACTCTATTTTGCGAGTATCCCAAATGACCAATGTTCCTCAATTGGTAGAAGTTCCTTTTACTAGTGTGTGGGTGGTACATGGCATGGCGACTTCGACAAAAGGGCACGGGTTTGCACTTATGGTATAAAGGGTGTTTGCATAAAAATGGGTGGGTTTAAAAATAAAAGGGTTGGTTTTTAACACCACTGCCAACTATGTTATCATTGTTTATCATAAAGTCGAAAAATTGAAATTTGCAAATAGCTTAAAATTGAAAGGAAAGTTGTATATGCTCATAAGTTACTTTTCCAACTGTAGAATAGACAGTAAAATGAGAAACTTGCAATGTTCAAAGTGTTGAATCTCCATCATGTTTGTATTTATAGTAGTAGTTCCATGGACGTATGACTCAAAATTCATATGTTGGTCCTTATTAGGTTTGCTTCTGGTCCTATCATTTGCAGGGTATGTTTAAAATACCTGTACTCGGTACAACAGTGCAAAAATCTGATTTTGATGATTTTTTCTGATTTAGCAAACCGATATGCCTTTAACTTGTATTTATTATTTAATATTCTGTGTAATTATTTTTAATATCACCTTATTAAAAATTCTGAAATAATTAGTCTGAATATATTTGCCGTTCACTCAACCTCCATGGTTGGGCGTGCAAATTGAACACCATAGTGAGTAATGTGGTGTGGTGATATAGTATTATTCAACACTCGTCAGTAAATAAGCAATTGGTTTGGATGCTGGGTAAATCAGGAAAGTTTAGCCCAGCCACAGAAGATATAGTGATGAGCGTTAATGCCGAGAATGCTCGTCTAGGACTGCCACTTAGCTATGGATAATGGAAACCCGCGTTTCAGTCCTTGTGTAAGAATCTTAGTGTTCATCTGAAGCTGGACTTTGGGTGGTGGTCTTCTGAAAATTGTCCATATCATATTGTTTAATAAACACGGTACTCCAGGTTCTTTTTTTCATGCATTTTTACTTCCTCTTTGTGTTCTTTGTCTTCATTCATTGATTTTTAATTGTGGTAAATTCTTGTTGCGTTCTGATCATTCATAATTTGCATCATTTTGTCATCACTAAGTTTTCTTTCTTCCCATTTTGACTTGACATTGAAGAGCGATGCAGACATCTTAGATGAAGTATCTCCCAAATATTTAAATGCGAGAAGAAATACGGACTCGTTCAAAAAGCCAGAGTTCGACAACACGGTCGGATATCTCGGATGTAAGACGGACATTATGCAGTTAACGCTGAACTATCTAAGCAAGCTCATCAAGGCATGGTGAGCAAGAGGGAGAAAACACGCAGACACAACTGATGACACGTCGCCGCACCAAGCGTAATAGTGTGTCATTTGCTGATGACATGAGCCAGGTAAGGTTATCTCACTTCTCAAAAGGGAAAGTTGTGGCTAAAAAAAAAAGAAGACCTAGTCTTCTACTGGAATCTGTTATTTCCTGTTTTTCTACATCGCCAATTCCATCTTCTTTTCCGTTTTCTAATTAAAAGCCTTAAATTATGTGATTCTAGGACACTATCGGTTTTTGTGGGCCGCCATCTATAGCTGCCAGGACAACTTAGCAATCGTTGTGCGTGTGTAGGTTGTATGTGTGGATGTTGTGTGTGTATGTGTGTGTGGATGTGTGTGACACAAATTGTTAAGTTTTTTTTAATTGACCATCAATTGAAAAGTTTAACGTCAAGTGGAACCAAACTTTTGTCATAGTGCACCATTGGAATCCGTCATAGTTGATGAGGTCAAGTGTCGCATGTTGACAGGTCAAAGTCATGTGAGTCAGGTGAAAAATGGGCTTAAAAATGTAACTTCATCTAAATTGATCCCTCATATGTTGATGGAGATCAAGTCACGTGCCAGGGTGCAAAGGTCTGGTGCGACCCCACGTATATTCTTTGAATATAGCAGCGCGAAAGCCGAGAACCTAGAAATTCTAGTTTTCAACTAAACACACAACAGAACTAGTATGTAAACCGAAAATAAATACTTGCATATACTTGGAAGTATCAAACCGAATTTGGCAGCGAATATGTGTGAAATCCTGTGATAATGCTACTGCAATTGTGGAATTGATGGCATTTTGAGACCAAAGACATTACAATACTTGGTCGGAAAAAAAAAGTGTTGGGGGGAAAAGTAGGGTAGATTCATTTGACCCTTCTTTTGTGTAAAAAAAGGGAAATAACGGGAAAATCCCGTTTATTTGGGCGTACGACTCAGTTTGCTCCAAGTTGTTTTGTAATCTCAGAATTACGTGAAATTCCTCCTTTTTTGTAAAACGGAAACTGCACAGCTCTTTGGGGGTTTGGTGTAGTTTGTATGATTTGTCGGGCAATTTTTAAAAATTTCCGCTAACAATTAAATTGGCTGAAAAGATGGGTGGTATGAAGTTTCCAAGAAGTTGCAGATTCCATTTTGGGGGTTTGTACTGTTCAGATTATTCACTTACTTGGTCTATGGCAGGATTCCAACTTTTTTTGGGGACCCAAAGTCCAAACATACAAATGCAAGACTTACCCTGAAGATCAATTTGCCAGGTTGTGTTTTTTTATACTTGTTTTACATATATTTGTACTTTGTTTTTATAGTCCAAATACCACATCGGCTTCAGGACCATATTTGGCCCCAGTTGGCCACCATGTTAGACTCCCCACCCCCAGTGTAAGAGGCACCAAATTTTGTTACAGAGCCTGCAGTTCAGTTCAAAGTTGTAATGATGAATCAAATTAAATACGTGTTTCCTTTGTGTAAAAGTAGATAGAAGAGAAGGCTTTGTGGAGAAGGTCCTGAAAGTTGGTAAATAGCAGTGTTTGAATAATGACCTTTGGTGTGACAAAATAGATTACCATACCTGCCAAATCCTGTTTATAGGAATCATCCTATTTTTAACTTTCCAAATTGAAAAAAATGGGGATATCCTGATTTCAGAAATTTCAAAAAAATTCGTGAAATAATTGCAGAAGTCACCAAAATATTTTGGGGTTTGTGTCTGCCGCTCAAAAAACACTAAAACCAAGCAAAATTCAGGGGATTTTGCCCCTTTGTACTCAATAGGAGGACCTAGAGTCGTCCGAAATAGACACCACCATAAGGTCTCTTAGTGATGAGGTGTGCGGGACATACCATTCAGATTTGTGTTTTTTTTTTTTTTCTTTTTTTTTCGGTGAATGTTGGAAGGTATGGATTACAAGTATCTTGCCCTGCCATAATTTCTGTTATATGTTGGCAAGTATGCTCGCACACCTGCCAATTGTTTGAAAACATGGTGCACAGTAAGAGAAGTGAAAGTGTAACACAAAATTATGGCGGTGGTTGTCACATATTGTTGACCATTCATTTCGGAATCCCGTGACCTTGAAATGACGCGGGGGGGGGATTTTGACAATTGCAGATGAAACCATCATCACAGAGAGGGTGCTGGAGAGGGAACAAGTATCCCAGAAAATGTTTGAGATGAAGGTAAAAGTTGCTCATATTATTCTTCTGTAATCATTTGTTATGTTAGAGAAGGGATGGAGTGACTAGCATTCCAATAAAAACATTTAGAGGACTTCATCAGTTCTTCTTGGCTTGGTTTCCTTATGGTGGTATTCTCAAGGAATCTAACTTTAGACCTGGATTTAAACCTGAGTTAGTCCTACATGAGGGGGCCTTTTTCTCTCAAAACATACTCTGAAAGTTGAAAATAACAGATGAAATTCTGCGTGGAGGGCTGGAGTGGCCCATCATGAGAATTTTCTCACTGTTACCACAAACCTTTAGAGTATGTTGAAAGGGAAAGGTCCACCTCATGTAGGAAAAAGCTGTTAAAACCAGGTCTAAAGTTAGACTCCCTTTTAGGTTACCACCTTAATTTGTTTCCTTTGTGTATTTGAAATACACAGATAACGCCTAATCTACTGTATGATCCCAATAGGGCCAAATATAGAGTGTGTACTGTTAAAGTGCGTTTCCAATTTAGGTCTATTGTGTTCTATACTTGATATGAGAGCCTGGCACTGCACATACGCCCCACCAAGTTCCGTGTGAAACAACTAGTGGTTTTGATGGTAGAAGAAATAATGCATATTGCCAAAGCCCTATTCAAATACTGTGCCTAATTGATGGTTAACCATTAAAATGGGTTTTTTCTGTTCTATTCCAGAAATGAAAATGAATTTGAGGGCTCAAAAATTTCAGGGACAACAATGAGAAAAATATGGCCTTTCATCTGATATCAAAGTCAAGATACTACTTTGGGTAAAACGGGTCCCAAAGACGATCGGAAACAAACACCTTTATGTACCCACTATGAGACTACATGCCATGGCTATATGTCTGCCCAAAAGTGAAGTGAGTACAAATAAAGTACAAAATATGCACAAAATAGGCACTATCAAGGTGGCTACACAACAGGTAAGAATTCGGCTGTGAGGAGTATTCATTATGTCCAAGGCAAGCAAAAATGTTGAACCACTAACCAAACTGGATGTTGGTATTTGATTAGGGACAAAACAATGCAGGCTATGCAGGCTCACCGACAAACGACCAGTCCCAAATTGCAGCTATTCAGGCTATTTGGGAAGAAGTAGGAGTGGCGAAGATGGCTTCCTGGATATTGATGGGCTCAAGGTTGTGTGTGAGCACATTGGCATGGATTGCTAGACATACGAGGGTAAGGATTTTTACCCATGCCTACATGTACAAGTATTAGTTGTTATCCCATGTTAGAGAGGCTTTTTGTGATCCGTCGCATGTCCCAGACTTGTAAAAAAAAAGGTGTGATTTTGGACCACAATGTTGTATAAGTGCCTAATTATAAAGAATTCTGTCATTTTTGAAAGCAAGTAGGAGCTTTTGTACTCTGTGGCACACAGAATCAACTGGAATATTTAGAAATGTCTCTTCAGCTGATGGACAAACAGGGTTCTGGGATACAAAATGTACCATTTCTGGGTTAAAAGTATATTGCGAGACCTCAGATTTCTTGCCCAAATTGTTTTCCTTTTCAAATTATGGTTTAGATGCCCAATTGGACAATTCTGTACCTCTACTTTTGAAAAGGGAACCATTAATAAAGTACATTAAATTAAAACAACCATTGATTTTTACCAAAACTCTATGTAGCTGTACCCGATCTAGAAAACATTGCAAATATAATATTTTTGTAACCAAAAATGTTAGCAGAACGCCATTAAACTAGTTGTTGGAGGCAGAAGTGGGCTATATCATCACAAAACTCAAATTCAGGGCACTCCTCTTATAAATCTCTGAATACAAGCTTGTAGTGATTTGAGAGAGATAAATTCAATGAAAACTATGACAGTGGTAAGTTGATAATATATTGATTTCATCCCTTGTGCATGATAACTTGCTCTTACAAATAGTCTGCCTAGTTAAAATTATTGCGCGTTTAAATTTAACGACATAAATAGATATTAAACCATCTTGAGTTTAATTAAAAAATGTGCAATAAACACATTGATGTCCCATCCCAAGGTGGTTGTTAAACCTCTACTGAGTTGGGATCTGTTGGCTTAAAATCATCCAAACAGTGAAGTGTTCCTTTTTAAAAAATATCCCAATTTATCTTTAAATGTATAGAGCATGGACATCTTTTGTAAACTCGGATGAAGATAAAGATGGCCGTGTAAGCTTTGAGAAATTCCTCCAGGATTATTTAGCCATACAGCAAGTGCTACC
>JAMKCH010014498.1:0-25479 GCA_023653785.1 Ophioderma brevispina
TTTTGATTGGCCGACGTCGCAACGCGTTGCCGAAATGTCGCAACGCGTTGCTACTTTCTCGCAACGCGTTGCAGCAATACGTTATGGCCTTTATAGCTTGCCATACACGTCTATGCATGTTAATAGAAATTTATAGTTTTTATTCCACTTTTTAAGAGAAGTCAGATCTACCAAGTCAGCTTGCCATTGACTATTTATCCCAAATACCGTTGTTTTATTTCTTTTAAATTTTCTTCTAGCTGGTTTGTGTAGAGTATACACGTCTTGTTTCTTTAACCACCTTTCAATTTGCTTTCGTGAGATACCATTCTGCTTACACACTTTATACAATACATTGGCGTTACTGTAGGCCGCAGGATGTGAGGGGTCATAGAAAATACTTCGGAGAGTTTTGTCTACACCTCTTGCCATACTTAATATCATTTAAACAAAATATACATTTACACGCTATAATAAAGACTCGATACGGTCACAATTGTTTTCATATTCATATTATCATCATCCCTCTTTATTTCTATCTTCACATCAAAATTAACTATATTTACAACATTGTCCAAATCATTAACATGGTAAGTCCAAACCATGTCGCTAATGAACGATAACCCGTATTGGTGGACTGGTGTTTTCTTCGGACCGTTAAAAGAGTCCTCCAATTTACATTGTGAGATTCGATAGTTCTGCAAATTACGTTTTTAATATCATCCTTTATATTATTGTCTTTAATCGCGTGATACATGTCTGCAGCATACACGCACAGTGTTAAGGCCCGGAAACATTTCAGCCGGTCATCTAGTTCTCTGTTTTTTCCAGGAAGCTGTCCCAAAGCCGAATTGGCCATTTCTTGAAATTGAGACTTAAAGTTTGCTGTGTTCTCTCGAAACCACTCCATGTCCAAACTTCTATATTCCGCAGAATTTTTAATATCTTGAACTGCGGTGTGTATTTCCTTTAGGATCATATCCACGTCCATATCGTATACAGTTCCATTTGCGTGACTAATCAATCGGTTAAAGATGATAGCGTGAAGCGTTCCTCTAGTTTTTTCACTTTCCCCGTCGCTATTGGTAGAGCATGCTCGTAAGCCTCCGGCGCAATCATGTTCTCCCAGTCCACATTTAGAAAACACTCTGTCTCCCATTTTCTCCGAATTTCCCGGACAGATTCGTTGATATCAATTAAATTTGAATCAACCTTCAGAATATGAGCAGCCTCAATGAATACCGCTTTCAAATAGGTATCGTCTAGTTCGGATGCCACTTCGCGGTACAAAGGTGTGATCCAGGGATAGTCGTTCTCAGGATCTATACATATATGCTGATACTGACTCGGATGATCTGTCAGGCAACCGTTGCATTCCTTCTTCAGTCTTGAACTAAACTCTTGTTGCAGGGCGTCCGAATATACGTATCTCAAAGAGTTCTCCAAAGTTTTTATGGCTTCGCTTAACAATCATACTTTCTTCCGTAGTTTCTGTCCACTGAAAAGTTTTAAAAAGCTAGGAATATTTTGGGGTTGAGCATTCTCTGCGATTTATGATATGTTCCTATTTATAACACCTGGCCTATTTATCTACTAGCTGCGCGGTAAGTAAAGCACCAATCACAACCCCCCTCTTTACGCGATTGTAATCATTACTAAATGTTTTATATTTAGACCCACTTCATCGTGTCTGAACATGTGAAAAAAAACAGAAACTATACAACTTGTTATCAAACTCTAATGATGCATTGTGACGTCATTGAGTGACAGGATCTCCAGTGGATTATCCTCTCAAGAGGATTAAGTCCCATTCAAGAGGATTAATCCACTGTAAGGGGGTTTAATCCCCTAATCCCTTAAGTGATTTTGGGCCCAACCCCCATCTATATCAGTCAGCCAGGTTTCCTCTGAGGGCAGTGCTGTATCCTGGTAACCAGTACTACCTGTATCAGGGCCGCGTTCGTTACAGGAGGCTTAAACAGTCACCACAATCCTGGTTCTAAAAGGCCATGGTTAGAACCATGAACTTGTATATATCTTGCAAAAGAGTCTGCACAAAATGTGTTGATGGTTTCTAGGAAAATATTGACCTGCTGGCTCCAAATCTTGATGAGCAACTTTTGGCATCTTGAGCATTTTGAGATATGGAAGGGGTAAATTAATATGGGTAAAAATTAACAGGAGTCAATTATTTTGCGTAGGTTTTGCTATGTGATAAAATGTATATCGACATTGTACACCTGGTTCTAAGGATTAAAAAATGTATAGTTTGTTATATTAAGACAAATACTTTACCCCCCCCCCCCCATGTTGCCCGTGAACGTTTTTGGTCCGTCGTGCAAACAAACGGTTGTAGATATAGCAAAACTATACATTTTCAAATCCTTAGAAGCAGATTAACATTAAGTACAAGGGGGGGGGGGGTTCCTATGGACCCCCAAATTATTTTCGCGCGGCCCACTTTACGCGTGGGATTTTTGCCGCCAAAATTGTTGTAATGTCTACTTTTTAAATGCGCTTCTTGTCATACCAAAAAAAAAATAAAATCGGCAAAGCCGTTAACGAGTTAATTAGTGGGGGTTCCCAGGGAACCCCCCCTTGGGCCCTAACAAAAAAGTCATTTGAGAATATTTTTAAAACTAGAATAAGAAACCGAGAACCAAAGCAAATTTTTTTTTGTTACTGATATAAGTTCACACTTACATGTAAGTAAACAATTATTAGTAACATACAATAATTAAACCCTTTATGTGCTTGAAAACAAACGATTTCGTTATGGACTTTGCCTCTAAACCGTTTTACTGTACAAAGGCTATGGGGAAATTGAACGTATATTTTGCAACAACCGTAAAAATACATGATCCCTAAACGCCGGTGGTTTTTAAATATCTGTAATTTGGGTCGTATAGAATAGATATCAACATAAAATAAGTTTTCAAAAAGTTCGATGTAAGCGCAAGGCTCATTGAAATTTCCGTACTTTTGGCCACTTTTCGCATGTTTTGTGAAACAATATTTTGGCCCCTAATTTGCCAGTCCGAATGACAAATTTCATTTGTTATTGCTGATTTGGGGTTGTCTTATGACCTTATATGTGGTGCGTATAAATTTCGTGGCAAAAATTCCTTCGGGGAATTGGTTTCCTTAGTGTGGGTCCCATGGCAAACCCCCCTTGGGCAAAAATGGTCGTGAAAACCCCTGGTCCAGTTTAACATGTCTATACAATTTTTTAAAACTGGTGATGTGAACTACATTACAGAAGTTTCCCCTGATAATTTACCCCCTTCCTATTGAAAATCTCAAGGATGACAAAATTGCATCCTCAATGATCTGGAATCAGCGGAAAAGATAATGTTGCCAAGAAAACATCAAAACATTTGTTGCAGAATCGTTGGCAAGGTAATATGGGCCTACAGCGGGACAAGAAGGAAATCCGATGAGGAGGGTTAGCTGGTTACGTTGTAGAACTACAAAAAAAATCTACCTACAAGGGTGCATCAGCTCTGGAGGGAGCTAATGGTGGCCATCCAGCACATTGACGCCAGGAAGGGTAGGTGATTTCAAAATAACCAGAGCTGGATTGATGCTATGATGCACAAGTCTTAATATAAAAAACGATTGAAAATTGTGGTTGTGGATACAAATGTGGTAAATCATATCACAAGTAGTAAGTGTAAAATAATTATATTTTGATGCATTAAATTACCATTTTTCTTAGTAATAGTAGGTAGCTGTCAAAAGCAATCCAGTAAGTGAAACAGGCAACGCTTATATGTAACTAAACAGTAATCCATTTTAAAGCATTTTGTGACTAAATTGCTATTGATTTGAAACCAGCCTGAAAAGTTAGGATTATAATTCTTTTTAATAATAAGGGGAAGAAAAAAATGAGGGGTCACAGACACAAAACACGTAACACCGTTTAATTGTATCAAGTAAAAAAATCCCACTTACGTCTGTGTTCGAGGGGTACTTTACATCTAACACTTAAAGTACCTAGGTGTTTTCACTCCCATTTGTATGACCTTAGGGGTTCAATGGACCCTTAGGGAAAACCACTTTCACGTTCGAATTTTTAAATGGAACTTACACCACACATACGGGTCATAAGGACATCACCAAAAGTTTGTTATATCATCGTAAAAATTAGGGCATTTGGGTAACACATAGTGTTGATATAATATCTGCCTAAAAGAAAAACCATATAATTATATAATCAAAATAGTGATATTTTGACAATATTTGTATGTTCCCTGGGTGTACAGTAACCACGGCCCATAACTTTCCATAGGCTTGTAAAGTCAGGCGCAAAGTAATTCCGACAAATGTGATGTTGTTAGCTACAGGGTTTTTTAAACTAATTTTTTCTTTTGAATTTATTGATTTAGTTACACATATATGTGCATATCTCAGCTGAAATATTGTGGTACAAGGATGGTCAATTTATTTATGTTGATGGTAGACAGCAATAATGCATATTGCAAAGCCCCCAGTAAACACTGTGCTAATGATGATTGGGTGTTGTTTTAACCAGTGACTAAAAATGGCGGGTTATAGAACTTTAACAAGTATTATTTTTAAAAACACTCGGACAGGGTTCGCTTGATTGTCGGTCAACTTGATCTGATTCGTGATTTTTGTTTGCGTGTTTGTGTGTGTTTAAACTCTTCACTCATATTTTTATTTGGCTTTCATGTAGCTCCTGTGCTTCACCTTATTTTTCATCACGGTATTAAGTAGTTTAGTATATAACTATTTCCAGTTAGTTAACTCTATGAGTGAGCGTGTTATTTTCAGTTCTGTGGACCAATTATAGATGTAATCCATTACTCTATTTGTATTTTCCTTTTGTAAATCGATATTATAAAAGGAATATAATTTAAAAATTTAATATAGTGTTAACATATACATGGCAAGAAATCATAACTACAGGGTAAAATGTGAATTGTAAACATTATTACGCAAGATTGCAATAAATTACTAACGTTTCTTGGGACATGCAACGGTATTGGAAAGTTTTTTCTCAATAAATATAACAGGGGCCTTATATAAACAAGATGTGAAAGGGAGGAAAAGAAACAACGACCACAATGAACACTTCTGTAAGCGGACCTAACGGCATAAAGATATGGTTTCTGAGAGACACGATGGATCAGGTATATATTTTTTATTTGCGTTCACATGATTTTTGTATTCTAAATTTGCAGAGAGATTTAAAGTGGATTTTGCTTTGAGCAATGAAAACTTTACTGTTCTGTTTACGGGTCAAGTTTGTTCATGACAATGCCCGACATTATATTAAATTTTTTACTGTATTACTGTAGCAAACAGGTTATGTTTATAGGGTTTATACTTTTGTTCTGGCCTGTAAACCTTGATGCTACAAGCTGATATCCAATCCTTACTCTAAACAGCTATATCATCACTCAGTCGAATCGAGATCCCACTCCTTCATAGCACGTAGGATGCTTGATGAATCTCGCGTATATATTTGATATATCCTTCAAAGGCACAACACACTAGGGGATAGGCCCTAATTAGTTTTCGTTCTTCATTGATAACATGACTAATATAGTTGTGTGCAATAATTTTAAGCACAAGAGAAACCTTTTTTTCTCACACTCTTAAAATTTGGACCCAGTGCATTAAAATGACCAAATACGATTTGTCGTGTGACGTTTCATCTGGGCCTACCGCCGTACAAAACAACACGTGCTAGTCCTCATTAAGTAAATGATAAAAACTACCATTTTTGTTATACAGTGTTCACAAGTTAGATATGCTGTATCATAATCACTTTTAATCAATTGGCGGACAAGGGGAAAGGGGATCACTCAATTTGGAAGTAGTAGTAACGGTGAGTTGCTGGTGAATGAAAAATGAAAAATCCGAGGTCTTTTGGAGATTACGCACCAAAAATGTGAGTTGAATGAAATACGCAAAAGAGGAGGCATACTTTTATTTAAAAAAAAAAAAAGGAAAATCTGTTTTGAAATTGTGAGAAAATTCGACAAGACGAGATTATCGGCCTACCATTAAATTTTCTCTCAAATTAGGTTTGAAAAGCGAGGTCAGGGTTGACACGGAGAAATCCCTAGCAAAACAAAGCAAAAATAAACAAACCAAAAAAATACATAACACACCACATATAGTCACAGCCAACACCAGTACATCCCACCACACAACAACCCACACAAACAAAAAAAAAACCAAAACACAGGAGTGAACCCCCCCCCCGAGTTTCGAACCATGTTTAAGATGGTGGGATGGTATCTTACAATCATTCTCCCAGCCCTCATCCCCTTTTCAAATAAAATCACGAATATAGCTCGTCCATAATGTCCATTTGTATACCTCAAAGGTATGTTATATGGCAAGGTCTACGTCAACTCTGACGTAGACGTAGATATTTGCCGTAACATTTACGATAAGCGTATAATCCTGCGAATAAGCTAAGTTTTCAGGGAACGCCATTGACAGTTCTGGAAAAGACAAAACCCGCACGTGCTGGGTACGACAGACAGTAGATTTTTCGAAGTTTTGAAGGAAAATCTTAGGGCATTACTAAGTTTCGGGGGAACGCAGTAGCGTAAATCGTAAGTGTGAACTTTACGCAATAAGTTGCGATTAGAAAGATGCTACAACTGTCGTATGACCACTTTCGGGAACGACCCCCAGATGATGGCAAGTTGTTTGTTACATGTTTTCTGATAGACATGTCTCAAATTTCATAGAGTCCATACAGTGGAAGGAAAAATATTTTTTATATCACCATCACTGACCAGAGTGAAACGTGTCTAAATTATATTCAAACCCATGAATCAACAGTTTTGGAAAAGCTTGGTGTGAACTTTGGGAATTATCCCACATGCCATGGAATTTGCCAGCAGGTTAGGGCTCATGGTACCGGGAGCATGAACAGATTTGCATGCAATGTCGGTTGGTCAAAATGGGCAGTAGGAAGATAAAAGTGCGTTACCACAATTGCCAAAAACAGGACTCATAAGCCTATGCACTGCTTTTTAATGTGAAACAAGACTATTGTTAGAATTCGAATTGTACACAGCAAATGAACCCCCAAATTCATACATGCTACATTATTTATAGATTTTTTATATTTTGCAAACTTGTATAATATTAGATAGGACCGACTAAAAAAAAGAAGTCTTAAGACAAAATGTCAAAAAAAACTCTTAGAAATCATAAAAACATTTTCAGAAAAACACTTCACAATTAATAATTCTTCTTATCAACAGTAGCTGCAATATCTGCTTTCTTTATTGTTGTTATTGTTGAATTTGTTTTGTTAGCCATTGTAATATGTCATTTCATGTTGTACCTTTATACAGTCCATTTAGTTGATTTATTGTATGAGGTGATGTCCCCCAAAAGGTAATTTCACACATATTTTTCATTAGATTCATTAGTCTTTGTTTCTGTAACAATGTTCCGTGATGTAAATAAAATTGCTATGAGATTGTTGTGTGTTTGTATTTGTATTGTTACAAACGTACCATTACATCTCAGATAAGAAATACACTTAAAACACAATTCAAAGAGTCTGGTGTACAAAAATTGTCTCAAACAAGTTTTATTCACGTGCAAGATCAGAGTTCATCAAAAAATTGGTATGTCAAAAACAAAGATTAAATCGGGCTCAATTGTTGAGGCTCCCAGATCACATTTACGCGGTTAGTGACTTAGTGAGAGAGGCCATGATTATTTATTCGACGGAAACGAAACGAAACAGGCTCAGTGCACTCATTGGGCATTATTTTATACGCTTTATTCCGGTTTTTCATACATTTTATAGTACATGTGGAACTGTATTTTTGTGAAAAATTTCATATACAATCTTGCAACCAGGTTTTTCTTATTCAAAATTTGTATTGCGGATTCCAAAAAATCAATGGGTGTGAATTTTTTTAAATGTGTTCTTTGATGTATTCTAGGGGCGGCAAGGTGTATACAGGCGGACAAAATGTGTTTTTTTTAAAGTATCCCAATCATGTTCAGTAACTTCCAAGGATTAAAAAGTACAGTTGACCTACCGGAGGGGTTATTAGCACAAGAGTTACAAGGCAAAATGGGGGTTCAAGGACACACTGGGGGTAAAATTTTTTCAGATCCATCGTTGTTTTAAAAATGGTGCTGCCAATTGTTTTCGTATTAATGTCAGAAGCCGAAAATATTACAGTCGCGTTCTGTCAATGGTGTTGTGATTGATAATTAAGAGAGGGCAAAAATATGGCCGTGTCTACAGAGTCTATGGGAGACCATTAGTCATATCGAATATTGTTAGTCCTCACGGTTTAAAAAGTGAAACACAGAATCTATATTACATTCTTTCTTATTTAATAGACCCATGAAACGATTTTTTTACAACCAGTTTCAACAAAATCGGACCATTCTATAAATAGTACCTTGAAATTCTTGAGCCTTTTACTAAAAACACAATAGGTCGTAAATATGGTAAACTATTAAACTTTTAGAAACCTTATGAGCAAACGAACAGAATGGTATAAATTTTTCTTTAAACAATTTAACAATTTTATTGGTTACCCCAGTACAAAAATTTTCCCCATTATAAATACCCCAAGAACACATTTAAAAATGACACCATGGCATTTTCAGATTCTCCATGAAATTATGTATGAAAAAAAAAACATTGGTGGCAAAATTGTATAGGAAAAAAACTAAAACCAAAACATTAATGACATTTCCCCATGTAATCCAAAGGGGGACACCGCGCCCTGTTTTCGTTTTTTCGTCGAATTCGAATATAATAAGCCAAGGGCCATAAACATGTAATGGAACCCTGCAACAACTGTGAAAAGCACAAATATGGCGTAATTTTGGTTGTATTTGTAAGATGTGTAGAATTCAAATCTGGCATCGAAAATGTGAAAGTTCCTTTAATTTAAATTTGTTGTGTTTTAAAAATGCCATAGATTTCAATCCGGGACAAGTTGGAGGGGGGGGGGGGGGGAAACTCCATAAGTAACAATATTTTTAGAGTGTAATTGTTTTTGTTAATATGAGCGCACAGCAGGACATTCTACCGGTTATAAAATATTGCAAATAAGGTACTAAAGTAATTACAGCCCCATATCGAAAATCATAATTTTGCATTTTGACATAATATTTCCCCTACCCCGAATCAATGTTGACATTGGACCACCCCTCTACTTCAGATACTTTGATGGATGTACATAATTAAAGAAACATTCTGAAAGAATCACTGGTGTTTTGATGTCTTCACTGTTTTCAGCACAAGAAACTTTTGTTGATATCCCTATAGAATATATAACGGTGATATACACCGTGCATGTACAATGACCCTACTTAACCCTTTTGTGGGAACTTTGAGAAGTGATGTTCTTGTGAAAAGTGAAAACACCAAGCTTGTTCAATGATGTATTCTTCAACAATATCTGAAGTAGAGGGTTGTGTTCGAGTCACATTGGGTTCATGGGGGTCAAAGTGTGTTTAAAACTGCACTTTTGTTGGTGACCCCCCTAATTTTCAGTCGTTCAAGTCGGAAAATAAAATCTACTTGACGCCTCAAAAGTTTCAGGTTTTGTCATTATGTCATCAATGTCTACCACGACAAAAAAAAAAAAAACATTCTGCGTTGGCACCACCTCCAAACGTTGACCTGGGAATGGCCCTAGTTTATCCTGAGTAAAAGTTTGGAAAACATGTGTTTTTGAAATAATCTCAGCTATGTGCGGTAATCATTTGGCAGAAAAATGGGAACATTTATTAGGAAAACAAGATGGTTTTTTTCGATTTGAGTATTTGTAATTAATTTCACCCGGGGGTTTGTCTTCCTTCGTTGTTTTGGGGTTACGAAAAAAAAACAGCATAGAAGGCAATTACTTATCTACACTGTTTATTAGACATGCCCCTCATTCTATGATATTCTGCAACATGTGAAGACTACTTCAGTATAGGCAGAGGATTTATCTAAAAAATATGGATAATTTCTGTTAAGAAATACAGAGAAATCAGAGATCGTTTCACATACAAATAACACTTTCGAAAAATACCGTAACTGCAACAGAACACAGCATATCAATTGCTGATTGTGCATAATATCGTCGGCCGCGTCACATTATGATACGGATTCGACTTTTGACATATACGTTGTTTTGTACATACTTACAATCACCAAAATTAATTTAAAACTCAAGTGGCTATGTGCAAAACCCTTAAAGTGTCCGCATTGACCGTATTGGCAAAACAATCTATTCTGCGCTATGCCCATAGCATCGATGCTGTATGGGCAACTCAAAATGCACCATGGTGAGATGAAAATTCCGGGTTCCGAAGCCGTACGCTCACTCTGCACTGTTTGAACTTCTTCTTTCATGAATTACGAAAACACGAGTCCCAAAACTCATTGCAGACGCCATAGGTTGTATAATCATATACTTAGCCTTTAATAACACAGTTCTAGAATAATTCTTGACCTTGAGGTGATCCTTGTTTGTTTGTGAGAGTTAATTGAGACAGATAAAGAGAGGTACAAAAACTTTGAGGTTTTCCCAGGGAATCAAATCTCCGACAATCGGCAAATCTTTTTGCAATGGCCCGGCCAGCATACAAAAACAAGCGATGCGGGAGCACTACGAGCAAGCGCACAGACCAAACGATGTGGAGGCCCATGGAAATCCAAAGTAAATAAGTGGGTAGAAATGCACCTACATTACGGCGCCTAAGGTAAGCATTTAGCAGACTTACTCTCCAAAACTAAAGGTGGCATTTCTCCTTATGCAAATCAAACTTTGAACCATTCATCATAATGCAAAATAAACAGGAGAAACATGCCTCTAAAGAGATTAGATTTGATATTGAGTCCTTTTTGGTTGTCTTATGTGTGATAGGCCAATAACACCTGAAGGTATATGGTTAGTCAAGGTGCCAAATACAGCAATGATTACCCCTTTTGTATCAAATTGCAGTACTAAATCAAAACAAAGACTTTTCTGATACCTTCCATATTATGAGAAATCAAATAAAAACTTCCACAAAATTATGTGAATCACTATTTACCAAAACCTAAAATGACCCAAACCAAAATATGGTCATTGCAACAACATGCACTTGAGCATAAAGTATCATCCTGACAGCATTACCTATAAAGGGAGAGGAAAAATTCTGAAACAAAGCCAAAACAAGACCACACCTGGTCTGAGATTTGGACAAAATTAGCATTCAACTGGGAAATAGGTAGATGCAATCAGACACAGAAATTAATTAACAACTGATCAAATGATTTTGAAGCACTCAATGTATCAGTTCCAAAGTTGTGGAAAGGAGGGAACTCCCATTCCTGAATCAACCAGTATCAGTTCTGAAGCAAAAGGAAAATTAGTAATAATACACAAAATGAGTAACTTAGTGGGACTGTCTGTGCACAAACATGACAGTCCAAATTGCCTGAAATTCTCTTTTATATGTAGAATAAAATAATGATTGTAAGGTGGCATGTGCAAACTTGGATTACATCAGGGCCCCATACAAAAACATAGGGCCATTACTTTCTTATTACTTATGGATCATCAACTGGTGCAGATGCAATGTTTTAAACAGTAGTCTTAGGCCACTGGTCCTCTGGACAATATAGAAATTGGGCCCCTTAAACCAATGCGCCGACTTTAAGAACTTCTCTACTGTTACACCTCTTGAAGCATCATCATGGGTTTGTTTTGTGTCCACATACCTCCAATGAGATGGTGTAGATCCATCGCGTATCAAGGCGATGCGATTGACTACGAAGGTATATCGGAATCTCAAAGTCTTCATTCCTATGTATTTAACACGGACATTGCTATCAGTCCAGAACAGTATGTGTTCTGCCATCTGAATTGGAATATCCAGCTCTTTGTGAATAAGGTGATTTACTTAACGGCTACCGTAGCTGGTGTGCAGTTCTAGGCGGCGGGGTATCGAAGTTTGCTTCAACGGCCGCGCACGCGGGACTTGGCCATCAGAAATGAGCAGGGTACATAGCCTCTGTCATTCTTATTCTGAGGGAAACAACCATGCCCGTCGCCCACTGACTAGCGTCACTGAAGGGATGAAAACTGTTGTGTATTGGGTTCTCCAAAATAGGGGGCTTTAAGACCGGTCTATGGAAGACACTCTAACTTGGTTAGCTCATCTTCCCAATGTGGCCAACTCCCCTATGCACCTAGTGGGAACTTATCATCCCAGCCCATCTTGGCTGCACCAAGTATTGTAATACACTTTAGCTGGAAGGGTTACGGGTGAACGAAATCCCAACGGATCATTAACCCGAACTCTAACCTGACAACAATGCCTTAGTCTGTTGGAGGACGGTCTTTTCACGGGCTATGTGGAAAAATGAAGCTCATATGTGGAGACCAAAGCACCCCCAGTGCGCTTCTGGGGCAGGGCATCTGGTCCAAGTCCAACACCTTGTGGACCTCTTTGGTCTTTCATGCTCAAGGAAATGAAGAAGTACAGAAACGGCTGGTGCTGACCCTTTGTGTAGTCTAAAGCCTCATCCTTCTAAACACATATTACGTCGGGTCACCTGTGAGTTTCACTGCTTCTCTTTCAGTGGCTACTGATTTTAAGCAGTAGTCCAGTGTAGGAAGTTTCTGAAGACGGTGTCGACTGCTTCTTGGGGGTACCTACTGATGGCATCTTCAAGGGTTCTTATGAGTGAAAATTGCAAAGGAATGGAGAAGAAGAAAGAAGATGGCCCCGAATATATGTACGCACATCCTATATTCTTCAATGGGCTTTATGTGTACTCCTTCGGGCAACCGCACAAATCGCAAGAGATCTCGATCTATCTTCGGGACTTGTATTTGCTGAAAACATACCCTCGATGTCTGCCATCAAGGTGATGCGTTTCTTGCCTGAACCTGAGTATCACACCAATTAGAGTACTGGTAGGCAGGACTTGAAGCAATTCTTTATTCAAACAGGCACCTCATAACTGGCGGATGCAGGTCAAAACACTACACGTCAAGTTTATGTTTTCTTGGGTGGTAAAACCGTGGATGAGGAAAGACAATATCTTTCATCACCTTTCCCTTATTCTTCATGTGGGACTTCCTCTGCATATTTCTTATCTAGGAGTCCTCCATGAAAGTCGTGTAGGTCCTGGTAAAAATAGCGGGTCTTTGGCAAACTTCTTTTCAGGTGAACGGCTCTCGGTTGGGCTTGGGGTAAGTTGCTGGCAGCCTCAATCTCATGATCTTGAGTGGCAGACCAAAAAAAATTTCCCTAGTGTCCTCCAACATGTCTTATGGTTTTTGCAACATCGGCCAAGAATTGCTTATACTCATCACTTTCTCAGGCACGTCTTCCACCAAGCGCTCACTGAAGTCCATGTTGCACATTTTCTCCAACTGCTGCTCTACAGCTTCCTGTACCATAATTCTGTGTCTGATCTGATGTTGGAGCAATGGGTTTTGACAGGCCAGACCGGACCATCCAACCGACTGCGTTTTTACTGCAAAGGGGCCTCCATGTTGGTGTTTATGGACTTGATTGGGTTTTCAAAAGCTTCTGGCACATTATTGCCTATTAAGATCCATACATGTGTCATGCTGCACGTCAGGCAAACCTTAGGTCTGCAGGATAAGGCCCTCGTGCTAGTCCTTGCTGAACAACACTTTTTAATCTGCTGGTATTTCTTTGACAGTATAAACATATGGTAAGGCGATTGCCCAGACTACCCATAGTGCCCTCTAAACCCCACTATTGCACTTCTAATCCCTGCAGCACAAAGCTGTCCCTCACCTTTTCATCGCCGGACAGTCTGAACTTCCAGGCTTACACCTATCACCTAGTGCACGAGCTCGTTGTGCACGTCCTCCTTGTAAAACACTACACATCACCGCCGTCGTCATATAGGCATAGGTTCCACGGCCGGCGCTTTTCTTTGGAATAAACACTCTAACTGGGCTGTATAATACGTCGGTTGCCGCTCCGTTAGCTCCGGCAGCCTGTAAGACGGCAAGTACGTTTTTGCTTCAGTAGTGCTTTCTGCTGGCTTCTGTGTGAAGACTGCTGCCTTGACTGCTGTTGCTCTGGAGCTGCTGTGTAGAGTCGCTGTTTTGTGGGTGGTGTTGTGCCTTCTGCTGGTGCAAGAATGTGGGGTGAAACCACCGCAAGAATTACAAGTCAAATCTTGTTGCAATCCTTGCTAACATGACTAGCTACCCTCAAACATCCAAAACATACTCCCATTTGCTGCCTAAGGTGTATTTTAGTCGATCAATTATGGGTCTTTCACCAAATTTGTAGCACGTTTCCACAGAATGGTTTGCCTTACAAGTGGGCATGGGCTTGTGTGGCTAGGTTGTTAGGTTTCTTCTGGTTTTAAGTGAGTTACCCACACTTGTGCGAGGCTTGTACTATACGTCTTCTGGGGGGGGGGGGGGATCTGACAGGCCTACCTGCCCGTTTTTTGGTATCAACCTCGGATACAATTATTCCAAAGGCAGCATTTGTAGCAATTCTGGCTGCCTTCTACAAATGACCCAAGTCACTGAATTTGACTACTTCACCTCTTTTCCTCCTTCTCATCAACGACTCGTCGCCATCGGTCCCTCAAAACCGTAAGGAAGCTGTGCACTAGGGTTTCATACTTGATTGTATGGGTATAACTCAGCAGGTAGCCTATACCACGTTTGTGTCTGTTTCGACATTCTATTAGTAATGTACAAAACTGGTAATAGGCGTGACGCTCTTCCCCTTGTTTAGGATATTGTCTCTTATTTTCTTCAGATACGCTTCTACTATCCTGTGCTTGTTACCACACTTCTTCTCCAGTAAATCCTCGCTGCTGCATAGCCATCTGGTACCTTCAAGCAACTCTAGTACCAAAATTATTAGCTTATCCTTTGGTAAAATGCTCCAAGAAATACAAGCTTTCCATGGCATCCTCCGTCTGCCTTTCAACCGTGTATTTGAAGGCTTGATCAAAAGGAGAATATTCCAAACGGTTCCCACGGAAAGGTCGTATTTACGCTGAGGGGAGGAGTTGTTTCTTCATGTTTTTCCAAGATCAGGGATGACAAATCACCTATTGCTCCTTTTGTGATGGAATGATAGTTGTTTACACGTATCCACTTTCATGTCATGCCTTTGTGAATTCCACTGAAGATTCATATGGTTTATTGTCCTTGGTAATCCATCTTGTAGTTTATGTGTAGCTGTCTTGCTACATCATCCACTTTTGAGTCATATATTGGGGCACATTTCAATATAGCAATGCTCACGTATAGTTTGTGTGGTACGGTTCTTGCCCATCACACACCTTTGAGTTGTTATCTCTGTAACAGTTGTCGTTCACCGTTTATAAATTCCTGAACGTTTCATGTGGTATTGTGGTCGTGGCCATCATCCACTTTGTGTTGATCTTTGTGACAGTTGTCGATCACGGTTAACAATACTGAACGTTTCCTGTGGTTGTGGTCTTGCCCCATCCTCCACCTGTGTTATTATCTGTGTGACAGTTGTTCGTTCACCGACATGTAACGGTCACTGAGTGTTTCATGTGGTTGTGGTCTTGTCCCATCATCCACCATTGGGTTGGTTACCTTTGCGACAGTTGTCGATCACCTGTTGTGACAATCAGGAACGTTTCTGTGGTTGTGGTCTGTCCAATATCCACCTTTGGTGTATCTTTGTGGCAGTTGTTGTTCACCGATGTAACAATCACTGAATGTTTCATGTGGTTGTGGTCTTTGCCCCCTCATCCACCTTTGTTATATCTGGTGTGACAGTTGCGTTCACCGAATAACAGTCACCGAGTGTTCATTTGTGGTTGTGGTCTTGTCATCATCCCATCCATTGGGTTGTACCTTTGCGACAGTTGTCGATCAACGTTGTGACAATCACTGAAGTGTCATTGTGGTGTGGTCGTGTCCCATCATCATCCACCTTTGTGTCGTATCTGTGCGACAGTGGTTGTTCACTAGACAATTCACGAACGTGCATGTGGTTGTGGTCTTGCCCCATCATCCACCTTTGTGGTATATCTGTGTGGCAGTTGTTGTTCACCGATGTAACAGTCACTGAACATTTCATGTGGTTGTGGTCTTGCCCCATCATCACTTGCGTGTGGTATCTGCTGCAACAGTTAGCTGGTTATCATTACAATGATCACCCAATGGCTGGGTCGTAAGTTTTAGAAGTGGTCTTGTTCATCATCCACCTTAGTGTAAGCCTCTTGTGGTTAACCGCTGGGCCACCATCGTACTCACCCTGTATTAATTGGTTGTGGTATTGTCCGTCCATCTATCCACTTAGGTGTTACGCCTTTGTGTGGTAACTGTTGGTCATTATCATTGTGATCACCCTGTAATTCATGTTGTTTTGGTATTGTATGTGCCATCATCCACCTCTAGTGTTCCGGCTGTGTGGTAACTGTTGGTCACCATTGTGATCACCCTGTAATTTCATGTGGTTGTGTATTGTACGGCCATCATCCAACTAGTGGTACGCCTTTGGCGGTAAAATGTTGGTTATCATTGTGATCCTGTAATTCATGTGGTTGTGGTATTGTAAGTCCATCATCACTTGTGTAAGACCTTGTGGTACTGTTGGTCATCATCGGGATTCACCTGTCAATTCATGTGGTTCTGATATTGTACGTCCATCATCCACTTTAGTGTGAGCCTTTGTGATTCACGAAACAGTTTCACACGGTTAAACGAGCCTCTTTCGGGGCCCCATACACTTGTTGCAGAATCTGACATGGATCTTATTACGTGCAGCCTGGCCTAGGCCATAGCCAGTTGTGTCTCAATTTCAAACTTTTCTCTTCTCCATCGTGAATTCTCTGCTTCTCTATTTAGTTCACGTTGTTTGTCAAGGGCTTTCATATGCATAGCAATTCAGCCTTTTTTGCAGCCCTCATTAGAATAGCCTGGCAGTGATGATTGTTCTTACACTACTGCCAGTACTAACTTGATGCTGAGTATTTGGCATCTGATTTAACTCTCTGCCTCCATCATGCAACTTCCTGAAGTTACTATCAATTATGCTATATTATTTGATTCTTAGTCTTTAAATCAATAGCAAGCCTCGAAACCCAATGATTTTGGTAGGTTGACATAAAATTGATTGTAAAATTTAAAGCTGGAAAAATAATTGTACTCTGCAGTTCTGCATGGCTAAGGATGTGTGGTGTGGAGCAAGCCCTATATGCCTTCTTACAACTTGCGTGGATGGCTGTTGTCACGGAATCCCTGGGCGGTCGTGCGTGCCTGGGCCAGCGACCGACCACGGTCGATGGTCGCTCGCGTAGCCCGGAAGGCGGGCTCGCGTCTCGCGCCCTTTCTTTTCCTTGCCCGCTGAGTAGTGAGTGGGGACGGTGCCGTGCCGGCCCGCGCCAGGGGCTGAGCACCCAGCGCCGGGTTTTTTAATCTGGTATCATTATTTGCTAGTGTAGAGAATAACCTTGGATCCTATGCGGGCCTCAGAGCATTCTAATAGTTTTTTGTGTACTTACCGTATGGGGCAACTTTAAAATGCACCATAGTGAGATGAAAATTCCGGGTTCCGAAGCCGTACGCTCACTCTTCACATGTTTGACACTTCTTACTTTCATGACTTTTTACGAAAACAACGCGTTCCAAGAAACTAATTGCAGACGCAATAGTTGTATCATCATATACTTAGGCCTTAATAACACCATTTCTAGAACTACTATATTGAAGCCTTAGAGGTGATATTGTGTGTTTGTGAGAGTTAATTGAGACAGATAAAGAGACTGGTACAAAAACTTTAGGTTTCCCTCATTGGGAATCCACATTCCGAACACTCGGGCAAAATCTTTTCGTTGCAATGCCGCTTGGCCAGCATCCTAAAAAAAGCGCTGAGGGTGGGCGCAGGACTACGCGCAGCGCATCAGAGCCAAAACAGATGTCGGATGCCCATTGGAAATCCAAAGTAAAATTAAGTGGTAGAATGGCACTACAGTATTCTGCGTTTTGAAGTAGTTGGCCGGTTTCACATAGTGAAGGCGTATGTTCGACGGTTTATTTGTTTCAGTCACAGGTAGATTGCGTATTTCATGTCGATTCACATAGGATTGTGTATTTGCCAAAACGAGTCACATTAACGGCCGTATTGTGCACGTGTATGTTATTTACCACGTTGAATTGCTTTTGTTTCACATAGTAACGTATGGTATTTCACACCCCTTTTTTCGGACAATCAAATAAATTTGAAGTTGTATGGGTTTAAAACAATTTGCATTAAACTTATTACTTTTGGCGATTTTTCGAATTAGTTTAATTGAAATATCTTTGTTTAATTTACGCATAAGAGACGAGACAAAAATTAAGATAAGCGTTTACAAATACGTAAATATGTCACTATGTGACACGGCTTGACGATATGAAAATACACAAATTTACATGAATAATTATAAACTACCTCTGTGCTTCCATAAATTAATACGACTACTTGACCAATACCACTAAAATATTAGGGTTCGCTTATATCCCTTATAAGCAAACCCAGAGGGAATGAATGGGGTTGGGAAGGGGGGGGGGAGATGAAAGTAGAAGGGGGAGGGGGGGGGGGAAGGAGAGAGGGGGGGGGGGGAAAGGGGGGAGCTACAGGGCCCACCACACCAACCCCCGAGCGGACCCCCCCCGATGGGTTGGGCGGAACGGAGAGATGGGGTGTTGGGAAGGGGAAGATGGGGTGTTGGGAAGGGGATGAGGGGTGTTGGGAAGGGAAATGGTTATTGGAAAGGGGGAGATGGTTTTGCATAGGGTGAAGATGGGATGAGGAGATGAGTGTGTTGGGAAGGGGAAGATGGGTGTGCGCGGACCCACCCCAACAAAAAGGTGGAAAAAGAAGATTGAGGTGTGGGAAGGGGGGAAATGGGGGTTGGGTGAAGAGGATTTCCGCAACTCTCCACCATACTTGGAGGAAACGTCAAAAGGATTTAATGCCTATGAATAGGCAACTGGATTATCTTTCTTTTTTGTGCTGCAGATACAAGATGGTGTGACCTACTAAGATACCTGTTACATCATAAGCAAGGGATATGCATGTATCGTTGATGCTTTCATTTTAGTCAGAAATTTTAAATTATTGCGTTTTAGACATTTTTGTTCTTAACAGTCCAAAAAAATGCAGAGAAAAGGGTGATCTTACACTTATGCGCTGTTTAAAAAGCAGTGCATACTCGCAATACTGTTTTATTTTTTAAACAAAAGCTAGAAAAAATTCAAAGGCACTAGAAGTGATTTGCTAAATTCATAAAATCGAAAAAATGCATCAAAAAACTCAGAGTTTTTACATGTCTTGTAACAAGTTCGGGTAACCTAACATACCCGATGACTCTTTCTTAAACACTGATAGTGATCTTTAAGAGTAAATAAGTATTGATTCGTTATTAGCAACAACCAGTGATCCATTAGGTGTGATGGACAGACATATATGGTGTGATTCCAACGCCCTGGCTACGCATTGTAGGAATGCACCTGTGGGGGCTATACTTGTGAAATGGAACAGGTGAAAAGGAATTTTGATCCAAAATCTGAGCAACCTTTGCATAGGTATATGTTATCATTCGCATCAACTGCTTATTCCCCTTACAATACTATCTTACCTCTCACATCTCACCGATCTTGGGTGTGAAAGTAAACGCCACCATGCTGAGTAATCTATGATACTACCTGACAGTGCCTCTTAAAATAATGGAGCAATTGACGAAGGATTTGACTCTTACTATTGACAACCATATATGAATGTAGCCTGGCTAAGTAGAAGGCGGACCCAAACCACCATCAGGGACACTGGTATGAGTAGTGAATATGATTGACCGCAAGTTGGCAGTGCCACCAATATTTGGCCTGCTCTATCAGTGGCAATATCAATTTAGCATACCATATTGCAGTGGAGCATGACTTGATGGGGTCAGAGGACATTGAAACATGATGGCATTGCCACTCGATTAAAGACCTTCACATACTTTATGTGTAATCTACCACCGCAATGTATCCTTGTAGTGTTACACGTTATACGTGATCCACTGTAATGTTATCAGGAGTATTTCAGTTGGAATTCAGTGGATGTTATTGTACGCCAATTCACTTCCACTAATGTACAGCTTTTTCTTTCCAGACAATTGATGCCCCGTTAGGGAATAGCAGGCAATACGATTTCTAGCAGTGCTTCCCCTTGATGCTTTTGTTAGATTTCTCTCGTTTAACTGTAGACAATATCTTAATTGAGACCAATTTGTTAAATACAAAATTAGGTACATGGTAAAACACCAGTTATTTTTTGTGTTAAAATAAGGCATTTTATATATCAAACACTTGATTTTCATTTTTTGTCATTCAGTTAAACTTTGTAAATTGATTAAGTGACCTTCGGAGCTTGAGGGCAAAAGGTCATTTGGTGGTCAATTTGGATTTTGGTTGGTGGAAGTTTTGCTATTTGGTTCAAGTTTTACCCTTTCCCGCATTTATTCAAACCAAAATTGTTAATAATAGTAGGTGGAAGAAGAAGGGGTGGCCTATGGAGGTTGAGATAAACGTCATGTAGGTGTCAAATTCGGTCCAAATAGGTTATTTTTGTTTGTGTTGGGAAGTTTTAGTTACTGAAAGATGTGTTATTTTGGATGTGACTTGTGGGATAAGACTTCTAGTTCAATTACCATCTTGTTTTGAAATAGCAGTTTTTATGATTATTATTTGTGATGATCCACTGTTAGAAAAGCCCTGTAAACTTGCGAGAATATGTTAATTTCATATTTTTGTTAAATGTGAAATAGGAAGGATATGTCCACCATAAAATATACACTAGAGCAAAGGCAGTATTATATTTTGAAGTAAAAAGATGGCAAAAGTAGTAACTAAATACTATTAAAGGTGCTTGTTCGAATTATGTCCGGTTGTGTTCTCTACTGATATGAGAGCCTGGCACTTGGGCATGTAATACACCGGGCCACGGATCAGCTTACACAGTTAATAAATCCTGACACCACCACAAGCATTACGAATGACTTGTGGACACGCTAAGAAGAAGAAGACTTGGCACCTACACCCCATCAAGTACCGTGAGAAACAAACTTGCGTTTTGGATGGTAGAAGCACTAATGCCATATGCCAAAACCCTATTCAATACTGTTGCTAATATTGAATGGTTAACCATTAATATGGCGGATTTTTTGTTTATATCTGGGAATAAAATGGATTTAAAGCGGCACTGCCACATTTTCACAAAATATAAATTTTGTTCAATTTGCTCTCAAATGATATCTACCATGGAAGACAGAAGATATATTTTACACATAAAATAACATACCCAAAAACAGATAGGGAATTGATATGAGGATAAAGACATCCAGGGTTAATTAGTAGGCCAACTTTTTTAAGTTTTCCATAACTTTAACAACAAATGTGTCTATTAAACGAATATTTTTGACTCGTACTCCCATCATCCATATCCGTATCCAGGGCTTTGATCACTTACGATGGAGGAACCCCTTCCTAGAATGTTTCTACAAATCTCTATCTTTGGCCCTTCTTGTCCAAGTTGGCCAAGTTGTTTTGTCATTTTCGTCCCTCCATCTGGTTTTTGGACGTCTGCGTTCTGGTCCATCCTCTGGGGGTCCACTCTGTCACTCTGTTGGTCCACCTGTTATCCTGCATTCTAGCACATGGCCTGCCCATCATGTTTGGCACTCCTAAATGCAGTCTATAAATATCAGTGACTCCTGTCTGTGATCGGATCCAGCAGTTATTCTCTTTTTATCTTGGAGTCGATGCCAAGCATGATTCCGCTCCATCTTCCTCGTGCAACTGAAGCATCTCCCATTTTGTTGATTATTTGCAAAGCCCATGTTTCACTGCCGTATGTCATAACAGGAAGAATTATTCATTGAACACCTTTCTCTTTTAGCTCCATAACTTGTCCCCCCCCCCTTCCTATTTTCATGATGTTTTACACTTTTGCAAATGCTGCCCAACCTAGCCCAATTCTCCTTCTGATCCCCCCCCCCCCCCCCAGAACATAAAGTCACCATCATGCATCACTGTCTTCCAAGGTAGATTTAGCTGTTGAACCTCTTCAATGATATTCCCATCTTTGATTTCCTGGTGTAGTCATTAAACATCACTTTGGTTTTTTCCAACATGCCTGCTGAGTCCAACAGTTTGCTGGTGCTGTGAAATGTCATTAAGCATGCTTTCCCAAATTCCTCTGGTGAACTTGGCAATCAGGATAATATCGGCGGCAAAGATCAGGTGAGAGAGCTTTTCACCATCAATGTTGGAGTCCTCTTCCTTCCCCGTTAATCTCCCTTTATTGAATGGCAACTTGAAAGGCCATGAGGTGAAGAAGTTTGGGTGAATGTTGTGCTCCCTGTTCGTACTCATTGTTATATAAAACCACAAAGGTTTAGACGATCAAACAGTGTGCATAGCGTGGGAAACATGATCCCTGGGCAGGGTTCTTCAAGGGGTTTGTTGGGACCCATGCTCGTTCCAGGGGTTCTGAAGTTACCCCTAACAGGACCAATTTTCAATGAAAATATACCTTAACGGGCCTGGTTTTTGGCGAGTTGTTCAGTAAAATATACCCCTAACGGGACCATTTTGATGAAATTATACCCTTTGCGGGACCTGTTCAAAATAGGGTGATAAGAGATATACCTTTTTAAAATATCTAAATATATTCAAGAAAAATGACACTTGTGCTACTGGCCAAGAAAATTACACCTTGGGTTATTTTGCTGATATGTTTAGGTTAATTTTTCCTATTTGGTATCATTGAACCAGTTCACAATCACAGCTGATTTGATACCCCTAGCGGGACTAAGACTTGAATTATGGTGAATTTGATACCCCTAGCGGAGCCCCGCATTTGCAGTATTCCCTCTTTTTTGGAACGAGCATGGGAAACCCGACCAAATCCAAGAACCCCCCCGCCACTGGCCAGGTATAACGACGTTCCGTGGCGTGTTCTTGTGTTAACGCCAATTTCGTCGTCTACTGAATTAACGTCGGCCGAGGCGACGTATAAATTAATAACTTCGTTCTGTTTACCCCTAATGAAGCTGATTTGGTATTAACCATTCGGGTGAAGGGCGTTTGTTAATTAAAAGCCTCACCACCATGCAAAACTATCGAGTTTTGAAAAATTCTTGAGGGCGCACTATTTTTCAAAATGTGCCAGTGTCTCTTAAGGGCTCAAAAGGTCAGGACAACAATGGGAAAAGTCCGGCCTTTCACTGATTTAAAATCGATACTAATCCTGGTAAATCGGGGGGTGGGGGGGATGAGGATGATCGGACCATATTAATCTTAATTTTTTAGTCTGTGTAAATTTATTGTTACCTATACTGTCAGCGTGGATGCGCCTTAAAGCCACGACTCAGCGATTTTTTCACGATGTAAACAAATCGGGTCCCCCTAATTTTTCATCGAAATCGATTTTTTTGCCACTGTTGTATAGGAAATTGTTGTATAGAGTCAGACCCCCTGTAGTGTCTAAGCGTAACATGCCTATATTGTCAAGATATTATGATGTTATGGCTTTGTTTTTACTACTAAAAGTCGTGATCCGACTTTTTTAAGGTCTAGAAACGTCTAAATGGGCATCTTCAAGACAGCTTTAAAATGGTTTAGTGTCTGTTTTCACAAAGAACAGTGATAAAAGGTCCCTTGATATAGCCTTTTAAATTTGGAAAAAAAAATGACTGATAGTGGGCCTTTAACCTTGCGGTTAACTATCGTAATGTTACGAATTTATAACAACATAGATAAGAATCAAATTAGTCCGATTCATACAAGTAGGAGTGGACTATAAAGGGTTTAGTTTCAAGACAGGTGCTCAGTTAGGCCTCCCTCTATTTGATGTCTTTATGCATACTGAATGCCTTTTAAAAAAAATAAGAAAAACAAAGCGAAATCAGGACGCACCAACCAACAAACTGAACTTTGATTCATTATGTGCACCGCGTATCTTGGGGTGTTTTTGGGGCATTCCCTTGGGGTCATGCCAAAAACAGCCAAATTAGCCTATTTTTGGCCTGAATTAGAGGCAGATCTGATATCACATCTCATTTATATGCAAAAACAAAATAAACAAGAAATTGAATGGTGACATAGTTTGACAACTGAATGGAATTATTTATTCTGTGTAAATATTGTGAAAATTTCATTGTGGGCCACATATAATTTTTCTTAAAATCTAGTTTTCACACATCTTTCAGTTGGGAACAGGAATATAGAGAGTGCTAGAACATAAAATCTGACCTTCGTGTAGGCTATGGCAAGATTCCACAATGGATCTTTCTGACTTTTACAGAGGTAATAGCCTCTTGCATTACATATCAGATGTCAAAATTGTATCGCCACACCGTAAAAGATTCGTTTAAAATAAAAGAGACAATTCGCCTGGGGTCAAACAGCGAGGAATATACAGTGTTGTGACTCTTTTATAATCTTTTTGTCATAAACCATATGATGTGGTATATGTTCTACATCGTAATGTTTTTGCGGTCAATCATGTTTTTAAATTTTTGAAAGTTGATGATATTGGGAAATTCACAATTGAAAACAGCAATTTTGTGCCCCAATTTTGGTATGGCTTCCCTGATGTTTTTATTTTAAAAAATAATTCTGAGAATGGGATTAGTATACATACTTCATCAAATAAGGGAACAACCACACTTGACCCTATTCAGGCTATTTTCCCCTCTCCAAAAGTATTTGAAAATGCATGAAGTGTGAAGCATGAATATGGTGACCAACAATCTTGAATGATTAACGTGTCGCACATGGCAAGTGTAAAAGACTGATTACTGAACAACTGAAAAGTTGAATGATGACCACCTGATCCATTAAGTTTTTTACACTAGCCCACACAGCGAAGTGTTTAAGACTAATTCCTGTAAACTAATGGCTGATTGAAGTATTATGTGAACTTAAAGGGGCACTGGTGGTTATTTTTTGCATCTTAAAAGGGGCTAGTATGGTTTTGAATTTCCATCTTTGAAGGGGTAATATGAATACAAGCATTTTGTATTAAACATTTTGAGGGGTTACTATTCGATTTGGGGAGTCATCTTCAAGGGATAGTATGGTTTTTTGAAATGCCAAGACATCTAGAAAGGGGTCATTATATTGCAGCTCAATTGAATTCAAGGTGTATTTAAAAGATTTTGCTAGTCTGGTTGAGCATGCATAGTTTTGGCCAACATCCCAATAGGGACAGCACTTTTCACATTATTAAAGGGGCAGTGATAATATAGATGACCGCTGATTGGCATTTTTGGTGTGATAAAGGGGCAAGAGATGAATGGAGAGTCTTGGAATAATCAAGGTAATCAAGAACTCTAATATGAATACCGATGGTAAGCCGATTGCCATTATTACAGGGGAAATGATGAATTTATCTTTAATAACATCTGAAGGGCTAGTCAAGAACTTTTACACTGGATAGCAGTGGTAACTGGTCAGTATTTTTTTTTGG
>JAMKCH010014499.1:0-58347 GCA_023653785.1 Ophioderma brevispina
GTCGCTGGGGAAACCCCAGTGATGTGTTAGGGTTAAATTAATAAAGTACGATAAGGGGAAATGTGCAGATTTAAGAATTAAGTTACAAGGCAACTCACATGACTTGAGTTGGTGCTTGAGTCATCTGATTGATTTTATTACTTGAAATGAAGTATTTTTAAAAAAAAATAATTAATATTATTATTTCACACCCCGGACATGTACCACCTTAACCTGATTTGTATTTCTGATTTAATTTACTTACTGTTATTTTCTCTGAATTGTGTTCTTATTCAATATATTTGTTCCTAAATATACTTAAAATTATTATTTGTCATTATTTTGAAATATTCAATATATGCGATGTAGAGAATATAACATTTTCATGGCCCCACAGCTTGAACAACTGTGGTTGATACTAGCCTTTGTGTGTAAATGAAGTTGATATAAAACTACTCAGAAAAAGGTCATTGTTTAATAATGTGCTGTCAATAAAGTTTTAATAGTGCAGAATTGATAAACCAAATGGCAGTTATAATCATATTCATTAATTCTGGGACATGAACGACCAAAATACCGCGTATGTGCGTATCCTTACCTCGGAAGCGTATGTTCCAATGCCCTTGACAACGGCAATATAGCGCGTTTAATGCAGGGTGCAGTAGGGCGTAGTCGTGCTTAAGTTGAATGCATGAATGCTTATATTAAAGAGACATGAGGAGATTTCCAGAAAGAAGCACCCCCAATTTTTCTCGAACACCGGTTTTTTGCATATTTGGAATGCTTACCAATGTATATGAAGTGAGTAAGCCGAAGACGCCGTCTTTATGTAATAAGATGATGATTTGGTACTTTCTGTTGTGCACGACAGAAAGTCAAAGCACGGTTTTCTATGGGGAACGATTACGATAGCAGGCAAGTTTAAAACAAGGTTTGCGGTTTGCTTTTGCACCTGTTTGTCCAATAAACCTTCAAAACATTCTCGGGAGGTGGTCCACAACTGATCCAGTGAAATTTGAGAGAAATTTGTATCCTAAAAAAATCTCCTCCTGTCACTTTAAGCTCTCTGTGCAAATGCCATGTCCCAGAATTAAAGAATACGATGATAATCGTCAGCCAACTTGCTAGAAAATTGCACTAAAGTTTTGAAATTTAGAAGCTATTTTGATTGAGGAATGGTGTTAAAGGTGCACTGATATATATTTCCTATATCAGACATCTCAAAAATCTTAAAAGCGCTGATTTCTGCACTAATGCAAAGTTTAACATAAAAAATATTGCCATCTAAAAGGACTAAGCTGAGAATTAGTGTAATACAAACATTTTTAGTGATTTTGTAGTGGAGCAAATAAAATAAATGGTCTATGTTGAATAATATAAACAAATCAAAATCAAAACCCTTTGTTTAAATTTTAGAGAACAATTTCTGTCTGTAGCTACAACTTTAAGGTAAGACATGTTTTGAGGTCTAAGGTAATGTCCAATCCATATGAAAATTCATATGGTGCCTTTTAAATATCTCATGGCACCTCTATTTACTGTACTGCCCGTAATATTCCCCACTTGTTTCCAACCCCTGAATATTAACTTGAATTTAGTGGTGGGATTATAATGGGAATCTCCTCTGCCCTAACACGAAACACACAAGCATCAACATTTCATATTAACTTATGCCAGATCTTTCCAGTCCAAGTTTCAAATGAGATGTGTGAATCAACAAAGACCGTAAATGAACTGATGCATGCACCTAATTAATTTTGTATAAAGAAAAGACTTCCAAAACAGATAAGAAATAAGAAAAATGGGCAAATTAATCTATTGCCTCCGGAAACAAAAAAATTTGGTGGATATAATAGATTTTTTCTACTCTCCTCAGATTTCTTTCAAAACGGGGTGGGATTATAATTGAGCTGGGACGAGACTCGGGTCAGTACGGTAATAAGGAAGTTTTTAGGTTATAAAAATCATATCATTCAAAAAAGCATATTAAAAATCAATTTTTGGTCAAACAACTTGACCATTTCGACATAAATTGCAGGTGGAACCTCCAAGGGCATTTGGAATAAATGAGATAGTTACAATAAAAAAAAACAGTACACTTACCTCCTTACCAGGTCATAGGTTTTCTTTAGAAGAATCAAACCTGATAGAACTGTTTTTCATCCCGGTTTAAGTGTTGTCGTGGACAACAGCGCCGTCCCATTGTAAATTAACTGTCAGAAAGTAATTTAAGCCACGCGACCTTGGCAAATCTTCATTGCGCTAGGGAGTTCACAATTTTTCGACGTAACATACCTCATTGGCAGTAGACTTTTCATATAAAGTCACATTATGCAAATGAGGTATTGCTATTCATTCTGTCAAGCGCTACTGCACACCTCACCATACAGCGCATTGCGGAATCAATTGTAATAACTCATTTGCATCAATGGGACTTCTAGAGAAACATCTACCAAAGTGGCTGACACGTACACACAATTGTTAACATATTGGACCCGGTCAATAGCGTTGCTTTGGATTTTTTGTACACTCGATATTGCTGCAAAATACTTGGCCTATCGTAACGATTTACGCACCAAAATATTCCTAACTAAATGGTTCTAGTTACTGACCTAGTTTATCATATAGGTTTATATTGGAAAAAGACGAAAAAACATGAAAAATAACGTGAAAAATTCTTACCTTATTATGCTGGCTCAATCTCGATTGCCGCTTTCCAAGTCATGCCACACTCCATGCTTACAAAAAACTAGTGATCTAATTGGGTCTTTTTTGTCAGGAACCCATTCTAACATCAGATCGACCACCTGATTACGTTTTCGCGATATCCAGGGTATCGCGAAACCGTTTTTTTTTTTTTTCCATTCCTTGTTCAGCTAATCGCAGAGCCTTTAACACTGCTCTTGGCTGCTAGGGAGTCCCCATGAACTAGCGCATGGTAATAAGATAGCCTGCCAATTAAGCGATTCGGAAACGGAATTGGTGGCGCCGTGTCCCAGCAGTACAGATCCTATGGACGTCAAAGGGTGTGTGTTTAAATGCTCATTCCCATTCATATTCTGTCCGTTTGGGCTCTCCCTCCTGGCCAAACTCGTGCAAAGAACAAATCCCATCCCAGTATTTATTCCCAGATGGTGTTTTTTTTAGTCCATCCCACAATACTCAATTTTTGGGAATTTTCACCTCAATAGGGTCATGTGTCTTTATTACAAAAGTCCTATTCTAAAGGTCCATGTCCGATCGCTAATAGCCTCTTCCCAGAAGCCCCATGATTTTAAACCGTAAGTTGTCGACATTTGTTATCAGAAAAAGCTACTATTTTCGTCATTTACCCTTGAAATCTTACGGCAAAAGAGTATTTGTTTTTGGATTTTATGAGCGAAAATATGCCCCAGTTTTGTTAACCAGTATTATTACTTTTTCACATTATTCTTAGGTTTTGAATATCGCCACAAAACTTTACAGATATTGTGTTTTGGTGACTTTACATGCCCTTACTGCCACCTGGGTTTAAAGTATAGTACTGTATTATAGGCACATTGAATGCATTTGGGATTGGTTCAAAACAACCCCTGATTCCAGCCCATATAAAATGATATTGTTAAATTGCTAGTTTTGAGGCTCACCATTGGCAAATGGGCAAAACTACAATTTTTATTAATATCCAGGCCCTATGATTTATTACATTGTAAATTGACTAACAGCTGTGCAATTAGCCCGGTGATTTATATAACGGTATATTGGCTATATTGATTTTGTTATTGCGCCTGTGCATTGACACACATCATTATACAATCTGTGCCTATGCATAGTAGATCAATTGTTACTTTAGCATTTCAGATATGTTTAATTGTTGAATCAAAACTGAGCATAAGTCAACAATTTTCTGTAGTCAAAACCATTTTTCCATCCTTACTTGGGATTTTTTTAAGGCTTATTAAAACTACAAAAACACGGCCAGTTCTTCATGTAGTTTCCGCGTAGCTACTACCGAGTAGACAAGGTTAACCTACCACTAGACTACAGCTCGGCCAGCCAGGATCGTTTAGGTTGTTTTGGGCGCATAGACGGATAGTGTACACACAGGGCTGTCTGCACTGCCCGTCGCGAGTAGCTTACGTGGTACACCGTTCCTCACGCGCGCGGTATTTCCTCATGGCCATTTTGTTTGTTAGATATTTTTTGGCATATATTTTCATTTTTTATTATAATTGCTTGATTGGGGGTTTTTGATGATGGCCGATTGTGAATTCGGCAATGATTTTCCTGAAAACGATAAAAAAATGCAAACAGAAACCAAAGTGTATAGCGCCCCTCATTTTGTCCACTATCAAAATGGTATTGTAGTAACTGCAGGATAGATACGAAGTAGCTGCAAGTCTACTCCGGTACTGTCTACAACATATCCACCTTCTCTCCACCTAGTGGGCCACTACAGGGTACCATTGGGTAGTTACTTAGAAGTAGACACACCACGTATAACATAATAACTTTGTCTTCGAAGCGCTTCTTGCGCTACGCTGCATCGCAACTTGCCCGGCGTGTACTGTGCAGGTAGCTGCCGCGGTAGAACACGGTGTAGCTGCCCCCCGGTATAGGCCTACCACGCGAAAAATTATAAATGGCTTTGTACAAAATAGTTCTTGGACTATAATTAGTGCATTTAATCAAAAGAAATGGCACTGCAGCATCTTTTGTTTTCTTCATGAGACAAGTCCCTCAAATTCTGTGCGCGCACATGTGCATGTTTTGCGCGTGTGCGCATGTTTTTATCGTGCGCGCATGTTTTGCGCGTGCTTGTGTTTTTTTTTCTAATGTTTTCATGTTTCCTCAATCTATGCAATTTCCAATAAACTACTTCAATGTAGTGAAAAAATCACCAAATATGTGTTAAAATAGAATTGAGAAGTTTTTTTTCATATCACTCCAGTCAATTGGCATGCAGTCATTGTGACTAAAGTACGCTAACGCTGATTTTGGTACACATGCCATTTCAGAATACAATGATCCATTAATAAATGTATATGTTTAAACAGTCAAACTGTACCGGTCATGTGCCAAGTATCAATGCTTTCAGAATCTTGGGACATTTTGAAAAGTTTTTTTTTTTATCTCAAGTGGAATTTGTCAAGCGCCCATGAAGATCCAGTGTTGGATAAAATGTACCTACATGTAGGTGTTTGTCTTGGATTTTAAAACACCCAACTTGCTAGGTTTAATTAGCACATCCATTGCCAGTCCAATGCAATACATTGATTTTTTTGCGTTCGAAATAAGACGCTTCCTTCTCGCTTCAAAATACCCAAAATGAGACAAGGACCCTTAACTTCTTTATCTTAAGGGTCCTTTGACTCCGTAAAAATTGATTCCCACTGCTATCCGTTACGGGACCCTTTTGGGGAAAATTATTGAGGGACTCGTAAATTTTCAAAGTTTAGGGTCACAGGGACCCTTTGATATTTTTTCTTATTTCGAAGACTGAATGATTTTTTGCATTAATTTTAGATTAGAAAGTCACTGCTTATAAGCTCTTCAAATACACTAAAAACTATCTACAGTGTTTTATATTAGTCCATGTCTCTGCTGTCTGTCTGCATTTTTCTCATATGCCAGGGATCATACGGTCACGAAACTTAAGTGGGTAGGTGTAGCTTGGGGCCATGCCAGATTAAGTTGGTTGGATTGGTTAGAGTATGTCATACTCCCCGCAAAGCTGGTAATCACAAAAAATGGTTCAAACAAGGAGGCTTTAAATGCTATTAAAAAGCCAGGTTATCGCGAAACCTGGGGACTCCTAGTAAGACGGGATTTGTTTGTTTTTGCCTATCAAAATCTAGTCTATTTGGTAGGTGGTGTAGTCCAGTATTTTGATCATAGTAGACCCCAGTTGTGCGGGCATCTCCAGCCATTGAGATATTTTTAATTCTCTATATAGCTCGTTGCATAGCCTATAAGTCAAGAAAAGATGGACCAATTGTACTTGTAGCAAGTACTGTAAAGTGGAAATTTTCACGCTAACATGATTTCCGCTGCACTTCTGATCTGAGCTAGCACGAAATTAAAAACCCGCAAAATGTTTATTTTGTGTGTAGGTCTATGTAGGCTAGCTGCAAAGAGCAATTTAAAAACAAGCAAAATGTTAAAAATCGCTGAACCGCGAAAAATGCACGGGCGAAATTCTCACTTTACAGTACAACTTTTTAGCCCAGTAGTTTACCATACCACAGAATATGACCTCAGTCTCCCTTTGGTGTTAACTCAATATACCCTATAGCCAGTCTGGTCCATTAAACTATGAACAATCAAGTATACTTTCTTAAATATAACAGCCAGCCTATTTGGTATTTTATTGTCTCATTTCTATATGCCAATGTCCAAAAATAACCCCCACATTAAAAAGCATTAGTCTGGGGCATTAGTACATTTAGGTGAGCGTCAAGCTTCAAAAAGTGCTTTATGTTTCGAGTAACCCCTCCCCTCGGTACAAAAACAAAACACAACCACTTTTCTTCAAAGGCCAATTATATAGGATTTATGAAAAAAACACAATATTTTTGGTCAAAAATTTGGTGACAGGGGTGTTTTTGGCCAAAACCCGATTTTGGGGCTAAAAAATAAAAAAAATTTCTTTCATGATTTTTTTAATTTTAATCCAAAGTCCACAATCCCTGATACATAAGTACCTTTTTGTTTTATAGATCTCAATTTTCAACATTGCATAAAAAGGCCCATATGATATTTTTGCGCTGCACAAATGCAGTAGAAGAGGTATTTTTTTGGGGTCGAAAAAGGTTAAATGTTTGGCTAAAAATCAACAAAAATAGTAATTTTTTTCCCTCCTTCCCCTCTAAAAAATTGACGAAAACACCACAATTGTATGTAGTACAACATCATGATTTTTTTATAGATTATATTCTGTATATTGTGTGCATTGTCCATAGAGACTTTGGCAGCTATATGTTAAATACTACAATTGGTCTAGAATGTTTTTTTTTGGCCTAAATGCCATTTGGTGAACATTGAGAAAATGATAATAATCTCAAAATTATATATTTTTCGGCCAAATAAAACTTAAGATTTAACACTTAATTGTTACTTTTTTTGGTAACTTATGTTGTAATTGATTCACAAAAAAAGGTCTTGCTCAACAAAATTGGTGAGGTTGAAACTTAGTTAAGAGTCAATTTTGGTCCTAAAATAATCAAAATCATGAAACAAAAGTGCATTTTGGCAAAACGTTATATTTGATATACAATGGATTACTTTTTTTTTTTCTGCACAGCTACAAAATTTACATTCGGCGTTCACTTATTATATCTGCAAATTTTTGAAAGTTACCTAATTAGTACCCATGGACCCTTTTCCCAACTTGTATAAAAAAAAAAATGCAAATTTTCTTATAAGTCAAAATAAATGAATGTGTTTAAAATGCTCGAAAAATTTCAATGCGCATGACCTACTTGAAACTAACTTGTTATTTTTTGGCCTTTACCGCATTTGTGTGTGTTTTTTTAAGGTTTTCAACAGATTTTTTGTAACGTTTTCTTGTTTTTTGAACTGGCAAGAAAAAAAGTTGTCTCACGCATGCAATAAAAAAATAATTTCCGTTGTAGGCGATCGCTTTTTCGACTAAAAATAATCGCAAAGCTCTCGGGTCTGCCTGTTGGAACTGAGACAACCCTGGTACATTTTTTTCCGTAAAATTTTTTTTTTTTTTTTTTTTAATTTTATGGTGTTTTTTTGTGTTTTTAATTTTAGACTTTTCCCTCAACCCAATTTTGATGCTTTCTATGTAGTGGCTGTGTCTGTGATTTGGTTGGCTGCTGCACACTTTGCCTCCTTGCTATGGCCCGTCCTGCAATGTTCGATTCGTTGTTTTTTCCATACTTTCTATTGTAAAGTGCTACATATAGCTGTAGGCGCAGATATAAATGGTTATATGGTCACACACAATTGAATGCTTATTATTTTAAACCAATTGCATTCACTTAATTAGCTTTCATTTCTCAGTTGTATCAAAATTTAACATAGTGGACCCAGTTTTTATTCAGGTAGGGTAGAGAAACCATGGTAAGACGTCCTTCACATAAATGTAAAGGGGAAACAATAAAAGAAATTTGAGGGAAATTTCTGAGAACACATGAAAAATTAAGCATGCAGAGGACAGACAGGGGTTCGCACCTGAGAAAGGAAAGGGAAGGGGGGAAAAGGACCATTGTCCCAATAAGATCGTCCATGACAAACAAATAGTCTGCTTTTGCCAATCTTGATTCATACAAGAGGCCTATAGCTTCCACGCATAGTAATTGTCCCAAATTGTGATTTTTTTTTGCATTATTATACTTTTTTTGACTTGAGCATTTGGTGTGTTCTTTATAAAATCATTTTGAATAAAGAATGATTGATGAAACAAATGCTGTACTGTGTAACCCGAAGAACGGACCTGCCCCGTTCCTTAGCATTATATCAGGGAGTTTAATGATTTAATCATATGCAGGTTTTTAAAACTGGATTTCCAGAAAAAGAAAATGCCCAGTCTCGAACATCACACCAATGCCATAAATCTAATACATTTTTTATTTAGATGAAGATCTTCATAATAAAGTTGCATTTCACGCATAAATGAAATTCATCTTCGACTCATTTAAAGAGCAAGATTTATATTCTAAATTTCTTTAGAATAAAACATATATTTATTATTTCAGTCTATTGTTATTACAAATTTTTAATCTATTATTGAATGTGTCTTATAGCAATCCAATTAGATTAATTTTAATCTAAGAATTTAGAGATTAACCTTTGCTCTGGGGAATCTTTTTATGAAAAAATAACCCCTTTTCTCATTTATTAGTGAATGGACATCTCCTAACTTAGTAAAGGTGTTGCAAGCATGCCCGAACATGAAGATGATGTATTATCTCCAAACACAATTCATCTTTGAAAGACACATGAACAACAAATACGAAAATAATGAAAAGGCAAAACCCTAAAAGAGCTCAAAAGGGCAAAAACCCCAGATTTTGCGAACGGAAACGAGAATAATGTTAGGTTTTTTGGCCCCGAAAATAATATTTGTTTTTTTCTTTGCCCCAAAAGGGTTCAAATTTCGGTAAAAAAGTCCACTTTTGTTGTTTGCCATTATTTTGCAAAGCATACAAAAACTTTGTAAAATCGGCACAAGTATTTTTTTAAAGTTACGTAAAAATCACACAAATCTGTGAAATCTTATGCACAAAAGTACAGTACTGCCAAGAAACAACATAACAACTGA
Organism: Ophioderma brevispina; assembly: GCA_023653785.1. Classification (NCBI taxonomy): domain Eukaryota; kingdom Metazoa; phylum Echinodermata; class Ophiuroidea; order Amphilepidida; family Ophiodermatidae; genus Ophioderma; species Ophioderma brevispina. The sequence continues at coordinate 9,251 of JAMKCH010014499.1, forward strand.
CAGGTAACTATAACACTTTCTACTACCTTCCACAGATTTTGTTTTTAAAATTCAGTTGCATTTTATATTCCTGTTACAGTGCGTGTTATTGGCCAGTAATAAATGTATGTGAGTTGTAACCTTCTTTTTATATCCAAGTGGATTCCTGGTGTAAAGTTGGAAAATGGCAAAATTGACCGAAAATTTTAAAAGTAGCTTTGGCGCATTATTTTGCCAAGCATCAAAAATTTGTAAAATCGCACAAGATTTTTTTAAGATAACGTAAAAATCACACCATATCTATAATAAAATCACACAACGATTCGCTAAATCCACAAAATTCAATCAAATTGTAAACTCGCCAATGATTATCATAAATTGCACAATTAATGTTTAAATCGCACAAGATTCTGTTAAACACAAGGTTCTGTTAAATCGCACACATTCTGTTAAAATTGCACAGTTTCTATAAAATCGCAACAATTACATCCACTCGCATCATAATTTGTAAAATGCACAGGATTCCTTAAATCACATATAGGGCGTGATTGAGTCGTGAGAAATGATAAAAAAAATCTGGAGAAGTTGGAGAATTGAATGAAATTTCAAAAACACATCTCAAAAGCGATAAATTTCAAGGGATCACGGTTGAAATACATATACTTTTAGATTTTCTAGACTGATTGCTATTTACCACTTTTCCCCAGTGACTGGGGTTTTTTAAAGCTTTGAGGTATGACATATATGACATAGTCGCAAAATCTACTTAGGACAATGTTAACCGATCTCAAAAATCATATTCTGCCCATAAATGCATGTTTTGGCCCACTTTGACGTGTTAACATCTACCTACACTGAATGCCAATGGTATTTCAAGTATTGTCAGCTATATTAGAGCATAAAACATGATTTTTCTATGTGTACTAAAGTTTAACTATTATTCGGGTTTAGAAACCTATTTAGAGAAACGTATATTTTTCACTCATATCACAATAACACATGATCTTCTGAGGTCGAGAGAAATAATAGGTCCAATATAAATCAAGGCATTTTTGGCTAAACGATTTAAGTACTCCACCCCGAAGAGTTAAACATATTTAATGGTTGCAGGAATAGCTTAGAAATGAAGAATAAATTCTGTAGAATATTCTAATCGAACAACAGTGTCAAAGATATGAATCTCCATCCATTTACGTTTTGTAGTAGTGTCTTGTGTTCCTTATTCGGTTTGCTTTTGGTCCTATAACTTATGGGGTATAATCGTAACTAAACTTGTTACGAACATGCTAAAATCTGATTTTTTTGACGTTTTTTTTTATTTTCGTTAGCAAATCATATGCTTCTGTTAGCTTTTTTTCCCCCATCTAATTGGCCCTTCACCTGCCAGTTCTCAAAGTGCTGGGTACTTAAAAAAAAAATAAGGGACAGCATCTTAGAACTAGGTCCCGTCCGATAGACCCTAAGTAAACCACCCCTGAATGACCTTGACATCCTCATGTGTTAACCTATACGTAAGACCGCTTGTCTCAATTAACACAAACCAAGTATCCAAAGGGGTATACTAAATGTTTGACAAACACGGACGGCCACGCAGACATGCGAATTATGCCGACATAACGGGAGGTCTTTGTTTCCGATTGCATTGGGATGACCTCAATGATATAAAAACTTTATAAGTTAATCTGCTTTCCTCACTCAAACTACTATTAAAAATATAAAATTGGTTTTTTTTTTTTTAATTTTTTAGGTTTTTTCTTTTTTTAAAAAGTAATTTTTGAATAATTTTTTGTCCATTTTAAAAACTAAAATTACATTTTTTTAATCAAATAACCTCTGATTTTATCTTTCCTGACTGCTTTTGTAAAACATGAAATCAAATCTACAGAGAGAAGTTCATTACCCCATCCAAATTTCGTTCTTGTAGATCCGTTTGTATTTCTCCCCGTTTTTCAATTTTTAAACCAAATTTTTTACAGGGGCTTTTTGCACTTTGACATAACAACACCTGCCTAAAAAAGTTTACAGGATCTCCCACAAATATGAAATATAGAATCTTAAAACAATGATGCTACTTACTACGGTAAAATGTGTGCTTTTTTTGTCGATTTTCTAGAGTAAAATCTAATTTTTTCCTCCTTAATTTTTAGCCAAAAAAAAGACCTTTTTTCCCCCCAAAACACCCCAAATGAATACACTTTTTACCCCAAAAGTAGCATCTCGACTATTCATGCAACCTAAATATAGATCTATGATTAACAAAATACCACCAATCAGATCCTAGTGTTTTTGCGCTTAAAAATAAAAAAACATGAATTTTCTTAATTTTTAGCCCCAAAAATAGGAGTTTTGGCACAAAACACCCCTGCCACCAATTTTTTAACCACACAACCATTCATTTCGTAAATTCTACATTATTATCATTCGAAAAAAAAAGTGGTTGTATTTTGTTGTACCGAGGGAGGGGTGCCCGCCATTTGCAGTCCTGACCGCTCCACTAATTACATGCATTGTCCTAAAACACTATGTCTGCCTGGTAAGACAACTCAAGTACAGATTTTATGCGCACTCATGAAGGAACTATTTGAACTATATGCGGTATCCAACGGTTGATATGGTTTACATTGTGTACTGGGTAATAGGGCCGTGATAATAACCACTGCATATAATATGCACAGCTTGATTTCCAGTGAGAGGAACTGAGAATGATTTAACCACTGAGATCCACCACCTTTCTTACGGTATCTCTGATTGGCTCCTTAATGATTATGGTATGAACCTTCACTATGAGCAATAATACGCTCATCCATGAAGACAGTCGTGAGCTCTACCTGTTAGCATTTACAGAATTGACCTTGTGTGTTCTGGTTATCAGAAATCATTATTCCAAAATAACCAGTTGGCATTTTTATTAATACACTATAGTGAATGGCAAATTAGACCTTTGCCATGGGAATGAGACTATCTGAGTCATAGTGTTTGAGTAACAAATTAGACCTTTACATGTATACAGTGAGTAAAAAAAAAATTGACCATGATTGTGTCCGCCATTTTGAATTTAAAGTAAAAATATTTTTTTTTTTTAATTTTATGGTGTTTTTTTGTGTTTTTATCTTTAATTTGATGCAAAGATCTTTCATATCGAGTTAGGTATAGACTGAAGTACAGTCGTTTGAATCAGCAGTCGGTTTTCTGCAATGTCCACGGAATCACAATTGCTTAGGCGGGCGCCGTGCATTCAACTGGGAATCCGTGGATAGGGGGTGTTGAATTTGAAAAAACCAGACGACTTGATTAAAAAAGACTGTAGTCGGCCTTATACGTAAACCGATTGGAAATTATCTTTGCAGCAAATAAAGATAATGAATAGGCTTTCGTGATATCAATACGGTATATATGATTCCTTTAAAAAAACTCAAAAATGGCGGGGACACAATCTGGTTCCAATTTTTTTTGACTAGCCATGTATTTAGGCTTATTTTCCCATGTCTCTAATTGCTGAATACTAACATAACCTGATGTATATCCAATCTTTTTGCGGTATAACCAACCCCATTAATTGTGAGGGGCAACGTGTCCGGTCAGTCCCCCCCCCAAAAAAAATGTCTTGATCACTGGCAGAAATGCCCTGATTGCCATTCGCAGAGCAGAAGAGTGCAAAAAAAGTGAATTAGCATATGCATCTTTTCCAGATTTTTAAATCCATTTGCCAACTGGGGGTCTTTCGCAATCTCCCTTCTTTGTAACATGTTTAGGATTACGGAAAAAATATGTGTTTTGAGAGTGTTTAACAGTTCACATCTGTCAAATTTCATTTGGTGAGTATCGGGGTCAAGGAAAAAGGTTGGTATCCAGACTGATGACAGGCTGGTCAAATTGCCCCCTTGGTTGTAAATCTATAATATAATAATATCACATTAGGCAACTTGGAAAATAAATCCATTTCTGAACCCCAATTTTCTTGGGTGTCAGTATTTTTTAATTTTCCAATATTCAGCTGTTTCTTTTGGTCGAAAATGATTATTTTGTTGTGTTAAAATAGTGAAAGGGATATGACCCATTTTAATCACATAGTTCTTTAAGTTTCCAGTTTGATTTACGACTTTGGCTCCAATATCCTATCGTAAAGTTTTATGGTGATGTTTCAAACTGTCTGGATACGAAAGCTAATAAGTTTCAAAAGATCAGATTCAATTTATTTCAGCATAACATAACGTACATGACAGAAATGTATAATTACAATTTGGTTTTATTTTTTTATTTTTAATAATACGTAAATCAATTGTAAAACTGTACTAAGATGAACAGGTGAGGGATTTGATATGATCGGACCCAGCAATGGACAACCGATAGGGCTTTATGGTTATTGTGGCTTCGTAAAACATACAATTGAAATTTACTCAAATACCAAAAAGATACAAGTAAAGGGGTGATATAGAATATTACATTGGTAAATAGAAACATAACAAAAAACAAAAACAAAACAAAACAAAACAAAAAATGAATCGATAATAACAAACATTAACCAGGAATACAGGATACGGAAATTTGGACAAGAAGGACAGACTTTTCAACATGTCCTGCTGAGTAGGTATGTGAATCTAGAACTAAAGATAATCACCTAAAATACCTAATTACACAGTTATAGATGAATCAGATTTTCCGTTATAATGCAGTAAACATTATATAAGTAAGTATTATTACAGTGCTTGATATAGGATAGGTGTTATAACAAAATTCTGGATCCGGAATTTTAAACAAAGTTGTGATTTTCTATATGAAGGATTCAATTTTAGCTTAGTTATTTCAAACTCGTATGAATTAGTACATGGACAGGGATTATGTATCTATGCAAAAACATGATTTGTTTGAAAATGGAGTGCGCCCTCATCAGAAATCCTAGTCAGCTTAAAGCCGACTCAGAGAGAGATTTTGCACATAATGCTTGTAAAATTAATATTGATACCAAAATGCGGCATAGTTTGATCATAACCTTCAAACCAACATCCTTCACATGTAGCCCTAAGATTTCCTAATAAATGAGACAATAGTAGCTTTCTTCTTATACTAAAATTTTGACAACTTCGGTAAAATCTGGGGACGAGGCTATTAGGGCTCGGTCATGGCCTTTACACACAGCTACAAATTTGTTATGGGTATGGATGTAAAGATGTTCAACCCAAAATCAGGGCAATCATTTGGTGGTGTGAGCAAACTTTGACAGGAAATTGAAATATAAGTACACAGGCAGCATGACTGTTACGCCTTGAAAAATGACATAGATTGAGGAAACCCCTCGGAAACTCTGAACTCCCATAGGCCTTATGTTGCATCATGAGCTAGAATGCCCTGCACTAATGACCAACCTAAAATTATTCAGTACTGTTAGTTTAGTAAGGAGTGACAGTACAAGAATAGTCGGTTTTTGCTAGTCGAGTTTGGATCATATACTGATCATCATGTCACGATGCGAAGCCGGAGATTTTGCGGCATTTGACGTTGTTGAGAAATGTATCTTGAGAAGGTAGGCCTTAACCCCCTGATGTTCATCGGCCGATTTTTATTGGTGTACATTGGGGTTATAGATATATTTAGCCAATCAGGAGACGGTGGTAAGAAAAGCGTAAAAGGTCTGCAACAAGAGATATATAGGAGGTATTCCTTTGATTGGTTACTCAGAGGTTATCTCATCTATATCATGTAATGAGCAGATCAGAGCATATACTCGTAAGAAGGTGGAGACCTCAGGGGGTTAATCAGTGAACAAGTATCATGGTCTGCAATCAGGGTTGGCCGGTATTCCCGCCCTGGGAAATACAGGGCGGTAAATACCGGTATTTACTGGTAAATACCACCAGGCATATTTGGGCCAAAACGGGAAATCTGGTTTAAATACCGGGAAATACTCAAAGTGACATTTTCACAACTGTAATTTATTTAAATATCAATGAAAATCAACTAACAAACACAGATAAGCACTTCAGCCATAAATGACCTGAGGGAGGGGTTGATGGTGGTTTCATTTTAACACTGTAACTGAGCTGTGGACTCAAGTCTTTGAATCTGTAGATTCTTGCACATGTCAATTTAAGCCATCATGTCTCTCACAATTATTTAATACATCAAAATGACAATACATGTAAGTGACTAAATAGCCACAGATAGACAAATTCCTAATGGGCCCTTTCTGTAAAGAATGACTTTGCCAGCAGACGTGTTGGTACATGTATATATTGATGCTAAATACAAGTACTTGTTAAGATGCACAAGTAAAAACTTGCTGATTCAGAACATCCTTAACTGCATGGCAGCTTTTATTCTGAATTCGAGTTCATTCATCTTCTAATTTTAATCCTACTGTAGCTAGTCCTTTTTCATAAGAACCATTATGAACACATATTTGTCACCCCAGAGTAGTCTCATCTGATTATCTAATTAATACAATATCTTGTTGAATGGTTTATACTAAGTGGATTGTGTTCAAGGACTGACTTTAGGAAGTGAGAGCTTATAGCTTCCCCTACAGCTCTCCTTAAGCAGTTTGTAGGAGAGTGATTTGAAGCTCCCCTTGGGATTCTATCCCTGGAAATTAGTGGTGAATCCTGAATAGCTCCCCTCAAGCCCCCCTGGTATGACCAGGAGAGCTTTTTACCAAGCACCACTTATTTTAGAAGTCAGTCCCTGGGAGTTGAATTGAATATCAAACATAACCAGATGATTACCACACCATTTATAACTTAAAATATAGTTATTTGATGTTAACCCCCATGAGGTGTTCCAATTGTAACTTACATCCCATAGTATTTCCGGGGAATTCGACCAGTATTTCCCAGTTTTCCCTGTTTTTTTTCCCAGTCTTTTCCCGGTTTTACCAGTCTTTCCCGGTATTTCCTACTATTTCCCGCCCTAGGTTGGAAATACTATATTTCCCGGAAATTGCACACCCTGGTCTTGCAATCAGATTGGCGTGATTTTTAATGTTCACAATTTATCACATAACGATTGAGTTAGTAGTTTTGTTGCATATTGTGTTTGTTTTAAAGGTGCTTGCTGTTTCGATTTATGTTAATTGTGTTTTCTCTACTTGATATTAGAGCCTGATGGCCCTTGCAACATCCTCACTCCCCATCAAATACCGTGGAAACAAACTTGCGGTTTTGATGGTAGATGCACTAATACATGTTGCAAAGCCCTATACATACAAGGCATTTGATATTAGCCCTTCTCAAACAAGAGAATACTGTGCTCATATTGATGGTTAACCACTAAACGACGGTTTTTTTTTGTTTATTCTTGGGAATGAAATGGACTTTGAGGGCTCAAATTTAAGGACGACAAAGAGAAAATCCGGCCTTTCATCGATATTAAATCGATACTACTACTTCCGGGTAAATCAGGGGTCCCAAATGATCGGAACCGCACCTTTACATGCAGTTGGACCTTTCTCGATGAGCTCAAACTTCTGTGAATGTTTGTAATCATATTCTTGAGTGAACTAATTACCTCTTGGAATGCAACATTTTTCTTGTTTCCAAATGCACCAGTATTTGAGATTGGTTATTCATTTTCTCTATTTCCATAATCATTTAAAAATAAATATACAGTGAACAAAATATACAGTCAAAATACGGGTTGATTATGGAGGACTGATCAAAAGGCCAATATTATGAGGCCAGAAGAGACCAACCCTACAAAATCATACAAGAATTTACAGGAGTGACCATCTGGACTCAAAGATGTGCTCATGGTCATTGCCAAGGGCAGAACACCAGGAAAACAACCCAGTGAGTGCAGAGAAAGCCACAAAAACAATATGGATGTCCACATCAAATACACTAACAAGTTAAATGGTCACCATCACACAATACGTACAGTGCTCAAATAACTTACAAGTTACATATTGTCGGCCCCATGATCCGCATCACATAGTGATGTATTCGACATTTGGACTTTTGGTGAAATTTGGGATGTACGTTTGTTTTGTACTACTCTACAAATTAAATTCACCAAATATCAAACCTCAAAGTGACTTAATTAGCAAAATATTAATTAACTAATTATGACGTATTTGCTAAACGTTAAATTGTCCGCATCACATAACGACGTATTTGTCGAAAATCTATTCTGCGCAGGCCCATAGCGTCGTATCTGCATTTTGAAGTATTCACCGTTTCACATAGTGACGTATTTGTGCGATATATTTTTCAGTTCACGGTAGAATTTGCTATTTTGGCATTTTCACATAGTGACGTATTTGCCCATACGCGTCACATAACGACATATTTTCGTGACGTATTTGTTATTTACACGTTGAAATTGCTCATTTGTCGTTTTCACATAGTGACGTATTTTATTTAACATCTTTTTTTTGGATATCTAAATAAATTGGAAGTTGATTAGTTAAATATATTTGAATTTTAACTTATTTTGGCGATTTTCCACTAGGTTTTCATTGAAATATGTTTTAATTAATGGTATGGAGCAAATTAAAATCGCAAAATCTTCAAAGCCGTTTTTCTCGAAATGCGTATTTTGCAAATACGTCAGTATGTGATTGAGGCGACGATAGATTCTTATTAGCTGATGCTAGTATTTAATTCAAAGCTCAGCCCAGTACATAAAGATAAATAGGAATTCACTGAACAGGCAAACTGTGATGAAACTTACATGAGTGTGTGAAGAGTGCATTTCAAAATAGATTTGAAAATTTGAAGTACTTTCAATGATATTCTTTTTCACTTCACTCGTCATGTGTGGAGTTCATTTTGCCATTTGACAATGCTTTTTTCCTTATCGCCAGATGTAAGTTCATGATGACTTGTTTAGCATTTCAGGAAAAAGCATATACTTCAAGGAGCAACTAAGCTGCTTACACAAGCTTTCAAGATGTACGGTATTTACTTCTCTAATTGTGTCCACACGGTGGCTGAAACTCTGGAGTTTCAAAACTCTGGAGTGTCGTTTGGGATTTTTGACCATGCAGACACATTCGGAGATTTAAACTATGGAGTGTTATCGAGGGTCTAGCGGGGTTTTATCCACCTAAAAACTTGGGACGATGCACAAACTCTGATGACACTCTGGAGTGTTTTAGAGGGTCATGCTGTGTGGCAGCTTCAGGGGATAGGAGTGGGGAGGGGGGGTGACCTCGCAAGGTCATATTTGTTGACAAATTCCTGTGCTTGAATATCATGCACAAAAGGCCACGACTTCAGGTATGTTGACTTCCGGTCTACACTCCGATATGAGAAGTGCAGTAGAATGGTCAGGTAGATGATTTCAGAGCTTCGGTTATTGTGCGGACACAACTTGGAGTGAGTAAAATAATTGGATTTAATTTTTACCTCCGGAGTTCCAAACCCTTGAAGTTAAGTGACCGTCTGAACATGGCTTCTGAAATCATGTAAATTTCAATCCTTGAACTTGAGTCAACTTGGGTTAAACAACATGTGATTGGCCTATATGAAGCTCTGGAACTTAAAGATTAATGCGTTCACGATATTGCCGAATATTACTGATTATAACATAAGGCCACTGAAAAGGTCTATACAAACATGTCGAATCATCTGTTACCAGATTTCTGGGAAAAAGATCTGAGGTCTTATAGCAAATGTTGCATGGAAGGGAAGTCAAGCCTAGCAATTTTAAATGTTTGTCAGTAATGTAGGCCTACATTTTGAACTCTGGTTCAGAATAGGGTAGCATAACCTCCAAAATGTAATTGTTGTAAAATTTTACTAGACCATTAACACCAGTCAATTTTTGGATGCCTCTTGCAATTCATCCACTATTAATTACCAATGCGGAGAAAAAAGTGAGGTTTATCAGTAAAATTGCTGTGTAGGTTTTGAGAAGCATAATGCAGAGATTTAACTTTTCCAGAAATTTCAGGATTTTCCAGATTTTTGGCCATAAATAAAAAATTCTGGAAATGTAAAAAAAAGAAAAATCATTTTTCTTAATTTTGTTTCCAATTTCTGAGATCAAAGTGTTAATGATAAAGGTAAAATTGCATAAAAAAACCAAGTTTTAACTACCAATTTATTTTGGAGAAGGGGTCTTGTACCCTAAAATCATGTTCCCCAGAGCTAAAATTTGGCCTTCCCACCGGTTCAAATTTTGGATTTTCAGGAAATGGGACTACTCCTCTGTTACATCTCTGATAATGACAGTAAACAAATCAAACATGATCATACCCTCAAATAGAATTTGTGAAACCCTCTGATTTCTAAACACAGCTGCAACATTGATGGAGTTGTTTGTTTTATGTATGGTTTACTCGTAAAGTGTTTGATTTTAATGTTCACATTCATAATTTTGATTAGAGAGATTTCTCCTCACAAAGTGTGATTACAAACTATCTGTTTTTCCTGAGATACTGTAAGAATATGTTATATAGTTTACACAAAGATATAGAAAATGCTATGTGATTGGTTACTCAGAGGGCTATCTCATGTTGTGTCCTGTAATGAGCCAATCAGACAGGTTGTATGATAGGTGATAGTACCCAGGGAGTTCAATGATTCAGTGTATACATGTAATTCATTCAACCCAACTAATAATGACTAGTTCACTTGGTACATGTGATGACAAGGTTGCAGATATTGAAGGACATGTTCAAGGAGAAATAGGTACTTTGAACCGGGTATAGTTTAGACAAGTGACTTTTCACAGCTCACAATCAAGTAAATAAGTTAGTTAAACCAAATTTTTAAATCCGGTTTTGTCCCCGCTAAACGAGGGTGGCCGGATACACCTCACACTCAGCAATATTGCTGTGTGAGGATTTATTGGAGCAAAAGATATTTGACTGGATGCCCTTCCTGACGTAAATAAAAAAAAAATTCAATTTCAAAACCACTTCCAGTCCGGGCTTCTAGTCAAAGAAAATTTCAAGTTCAATGGGACCACAAATATCTGGATAAAAGTTCAAGTTGAAATAGCACTTTGTGCTAGACATTGTTGGGTACCAATCAAATAACTTTGCTCAATTGTGATTTGATAAATAACAACTTGATCATTTCAACAACTCTTCCGATCTCTTTGTACAGAAGTTTAGCGTTGTTGATTTGTTATCAATACGCGTTGACATGGAAATAAACGCGTCACGCTTTGCTCCGTGTTCATGGAAGTGTGTTTACGTGGTGCGCTGAAGTTGGCGCACTGTTCGTGATGTTTGGAACTTTGAGTGTGCGCAAGAGCACCAAGTGCAACCTTCAAAGCAAAAAAGCATGCCATACAAATCAAAAAAACAAATCAACAACTCTGCATCTGATGCGTCCGCATATTTTTATGTGGTCTGTCAGAATTAAACATAACAACGAGTTAATAACTGTTATTTGGCAACCTAATTATGTTTCTAAAACCTTTTTGGAGGGAGGGGGAAGGGAAGGTTATTACATAAATTCTTATAACACATTTGCTCAAACAGTGGTCTGCTACTTTTTGCCTACAATGTACACTGGCAAACGCTACAAAAAACAATGTAGTTCTGCGGTGTTCTGTCTCTACATTGAAAGAGTAAAAAATAATCTTATTAAAGAATATTCATTAGATTGACCTCTCTGAGGAAATGCCAATTTCTTAATCTTCAAGAAAAGAAAGGAAATGATTGTGTACTATAGCAGTATTGCAGTCCAGTATAGCCACACCTGTTGAATTTATTCAGCAGTATGCTGCTCATCAGTCATCCTAAAATATGCGTGCAAAATAAGGTGTGTGATTTCAATGTCCTGATCAATATTGGTGTCAACAATAGTTTTGTTTTCCCTTCTCCACATCCTGTCATGAAAAATATGTTGGCCAATTACTCAAAATACGCTATGCGAGCATTGGGGCAGTCGTCCGAGGCCTTTGTGGAAAAAGCTCTGGTTACCATAGAAACGAGTGGGTTGTGTAACACTCGGCAATTTTCTACATGTTGTGCTGTAAAAATAAGTGAATATAGAGTGAACAATTATTGTGTGAACAAATAAGATATGCTTCTGCATGTATGGGAGATCAACTGCAATTATGTCGAGTATAGCTACATGGGAAGATTTGTGATAAAATAGGGGGTAGACAGTAGAGATACCTACGGAAAATATATTTTGACCCTATTGGATATCTGTAGGCAAATAGGTTAGAAGGGTAATTGATAGTAGTTTGAAGCAATGGATAAAGTAACTCTTCCTTTCTTCTTAGTTGTGGCATACTGATTGTGCCTATCCAGTACTTTCATCATTATCAGTTTGAATCCTCGTTTCCTCCATCGGCAGATAAGCAGAGCAAAAATTAGGTTGGGGGGATGGTACACATCTAGGTCAGAGCACGTCATTCATCTAACTTGCATTCTCTCTTAAGCCAGAAAAGTAACAAGTGGCGCACAGATCAGCATGCTTAAGTATGTGTGTCCTTTAGCTGCATAACCTACTTATAGCCCATTTTCGACTTTTTTTTAGAGTTGTCCGAATAAATAAAAATAAACAAAACAGCAATAAAAAAAAAAAGATTTCACACAATTTGTATTGTCTCATTTTTTAAAAAGAAGAAAAAACATCAATAAATAATGTACTCAAATAATACATGTGAAACAAACTCTTAACTTTTTTTGGCCTTAAGTGCCTGGGGAAACTGAGCAACTTAATAAATTTCAAGAAGAAAAATAATTTAATAAAAATAATAAAACTGTACAGCATTAATAAAAAACCCTTTTGTACCACTGTGCTATATTTGCCAATTTCATTTGAACTCCTATATAATTCTTGCTAAGGAAAGTCACTTTAATGCATTTATGCCTTTTCTCAGTATTTTCACAAAAAAAACCCTCAAAATTAAGTTCTTTTCCAGTCCTTGAAGTATTACAATGAACATCAAATTGCTGAGAAGCTTTGTGGTTCAGTTATTTTCCTCTAAAAACAGATCTTGTGTCACCCTGAATTTTGATTTTCTTGCTCTGAAAAGTCAACTTATGAATGAGTGGATGCCATATGGCAATCTTGGGTATCAGTGTCGCTTATCAAGGCTGATGACGTTAATAGAGCTGTGCAGATGATAACACGCATCACAGCATTGCATTGCTAATAGATCCCACTGAGCTGCTATCAAAAACAGAAACATTGTGTTGTGTACGTTATTTAAAGGTGCAGATTTAGCATGCAAAATGAATCAGGTTGAAAAAAGTTTTGGTTATTAAATGATAGGTCACACAGGTTATTGTTTACAAACATCACTTTGCTTCGTGAAAATACAAGTAGATTAAAGTTCTGGTTCCTCGGTCCAGTTCCATTTTCTCCATGGAGGGTACTTGCATTTGCTAATTTACTTCCAATTCCAGCTGTACCTTCCATAGATTTCGACATAAACATACAATTCAATTTCAAAAAACCACTTCAGTCCGGGCTTCTAAGGTCACAGATAAGAAAATTTCGAAGTTCAATGGGACCACCAAAATATCTGGATAAAATATCAATAAGTTGATAGCATCTTTGTGTAGACATGTTGGTGGTACCAAGCAAATAACGTTGATTCAATTGTGATTGATAAATAACAACTTATTTCAACAACTCTTCTGATCTCTTTGTACAGAAGTTTAGCGTTGTTTGATTTGTATCACTACCGTGCATGGAAATTAAAACGCGTTACGCTTGCTCAGTGATCTGGAAAGTGGGTGTTTAAGTGTGTGGCTGAAGTCGGCGCAGTTCTGTTCGTACGTTTGGAACTTTTGAGTCGCGCAAAAGAGCACCAAGTTGCAACTTCAAAGCAAAAAGCATGCCATAAAAATCAAAAAAAAAATCAAAACTCGCTCTGATGCGTCCGGCCAAATTTTTATGTTGGTCTGTCAGACAGAAGTAAAACATAATAACGAGTAATAACTGTTATTGGCAACCCCTACATGATGTTCTAAAAACCTTTTGGAGGGAGGGGAAGGAAGGTTAGTACATAAAGTTTTATCAACACATTTCATCAAACAGTGGTCTGCTGGGCCAAATCCAAAAATTGTCAACCTGCGAGGGACGGAATTCATTTTTTAAATTGTCCTTCTTTCCAGTCAGGAATGAAGGACACCCTGAAGAGATATTACATGAATAACCATGCCAAGTTCTCCGCACAAAAAACATAAAATAGATGGCCACAGATCAAGAGAAGTTGCCATGGCAACACATTATTTATGGTGCGAGGGACGGAATTTGTCCGTCCCTCGCAAAATTTTAATTCATCTATCCTACATCGGCCTGCTGTTGTTAATTTTTAAACTTCAAGTATACAGCATGATTAAAGCAAACCAATATACTCACTAATAAAAGGAAAAAATATGGCTACCTAATCAAGGGCCTATGGCAACTCAATGGTAAACGCGAGGGCGAATTGCGATTCCGTCCCTCGACGCTACATATTGCAGCGCTATAGCAACATGATCCATTGTGGCCAGCCATTTCCCTGCAATAAAGTGCATTGGCAGTTCATTCCTCAAACCCACTCAAAGCGTCCAATTACCAACAGGAAGTTGGGACAATTGAAAAGTCACTCAAATTCCGTTCCCTCTCGCAAAACGGTAGTTTTGGATGTGGCCCTGCTATTTTGCCGACAATGTACACTGGAAAACGCTACAAAAAACCAATGTAGTTATGCGTGTTGTCTCTACATTGAAAGAGTAAAAAATAATGCTTATATTAAAGAATATTAATTTTGATTGACCGCTCTGAGGAAATGCCAATTCTTAATTCTTCAAGAAACGCCAGCGAAAATGATTGTGCACTATAGCGTATTGCAGTCCCAGTATAGCCACATCTGTGAATGAATTTATTCAGCGTATGTGCTCATCAGTCCAGCCTAAAATATGCGTGCAAAATAAGGGGGTTGATTTCAATGTCCTGATCAATATTGGGGTCAACCAATAGTTTTGTCAATACCTCTGGAAAAATATGTTGGCCAATACTCAAAAATACGCTATGCGAGCATTGGGGCCGTTTCGTCCGAGGCCTTTGTGGAAAAAGCTCTGGTACCAATAGAAACGAGTAGGGTTGGGTAACAATCAGGCACAATTTTCTACATGTTGTGCTGTAAAATAATGTTGAAGATAGAGTGAACAATTATTGTTGCACAAATAAGATATGCTTCTGCATGTATGGGAGATCAACTGCAATTATGTCGAGTAGAGTACATGGGAAGATTTGATAATAGGGGGTTGTAGACAGTAGGAAGATGGGAAAATATTATGTTGACCATTATTGAGGATTCTGTTGGGCAAATCGGTTAGCAGGGTACATTGCACAGGATGATGGTATTTGAAGCAGTTGATTAAAGTATCTCCTTTTGCTGTAGTGTCATACAGATTGATTGTGAATGCCTGTATTCATAATGCTTTTTCTCCCGTGGGAAGTAAATGGAGGCAAATAATTATGTGGTATGGTACACATTTCTGTGGTTGCCGCCACTTCATTCATCTAACTTGCATTCTCTCTTAAGCCAGAAAGTTAAACACGTTTTTAGCAGGTTATGATTTGTCACTGTGTGCTTTACTGTTCTTTGGTCATCTTCTATTAATTATCTTTTTCTTACTATACACAGGCATACCACTCTCAGGTTACACTGGAAGTTTCATTGTTTGTACGAATTCATTGGTTTCAACATTTTATTTTGGATAAAAAAATTAAAAAAATTAAAAAAATTAAAAAAATTTTTTTTCTTTTTTTTTGTATTGATTATTGCTATGATTTATATGCAAAACGTAATTGCCTTCTTGCATATGATTTTCATTGTACCTTGGACCCTTCTTGAATGGATATCCTGTTTTGCGACTTCATCGCGCTCGCCATCCAGGAACAAGTTCAATTAGATTACATTTTCTTCTTCTCCTTGCTGGGCGTCGTCCCCCTTTAAAAACGTTTCCTAACTATTCACTTAAGATTTCCTCTGTAATATTCTATGTTATTATGGTTTACAGCAACCAACAGTTTCATTTTATGGTGAGTTTTGAGGGATCCCTGCCAAAATCTCGTGTATTTGTATAAATTTGTCTTACTTTGTATTGATTTCTGTCTGATGAATATGAAGATTTTGGTTAGTGATTTGTTATTATTATTTTCTGTATATGTTGTAAGGGTTAGGCCCGACTTCGCTTCTATCCTACTTTCCAACTTTTGCTTTTGAAGCACTCTACACACGACGACAACAGATATTACAAGTGCCAAAGTTTGTCAATATTATACTACTGAAAACAAAATACACACGGAACCCTCTAAAGCAATGTAATGTTTCATATTCATGCTAACAACATGCAGCATAAACAAGCACTCTGACGATATTGCTATTATTATCAAGTTACAACATCATTTTACTATTTACGGTTTCTCCGAAACTTGGTTATTTGACGATGAGGCTGACTGAGGTTGACATCGAGAATTCTTTTGAGAATTGCATTCGACATGGTGAAGGGGAGGTGGTGTCTCATTCTCATCCATTCGGACATAAATTTTATCGGCTCAGACCTGACCTCTCTGCTCGACGTGCCGATTGCGATTTGATTTCATCAGGTGGCGGTTTCTCTAAAATTCCATCAAAATTGTGGTTGGTAGTGTCTCACAAACCAGTTATGTAATTTATTCTGAGTTTATTGCTCATGTTGGGAAATACCCAAACAAAATTTCTAGTGATAAGAATACATGTTATATAATGGGAGACTCACTATTGACCTTCTGTCAATAGATAATGACTCCCGAGTTAATGCATTCATCAATATGCTCTATTTTAGATTTTATCCAATATTGATCGCCCCCAATGAATTAAACATTCCAGACTTTTCCGCGTACTAAAGCTTAGGCGAATGGAATTACCTGGTCTTTAAAAGCAGGCGAGAAACATGATTTGTCAAATGATAGGCCTATATCAATACTCCCGCGTATCTAAAATCCTTGAAAAGTTTGTTTCCATTCGTTATTTTTAATGATTACTAAAATGAATAATTACCCCTCGTCAGTTTGGATTAGGCCCCAACGGTCTACATTACATGGCCACATAAATGAACGCTATTGTAAAATTGCTGGAAAATTGGTAAAATTTGGATAACAAAACTCCACACATGGTATATTCTTAAAGGGATTCGAGCAGCGGCCTTTGGGACACCATTAAATCAGGAATCCTCCTTTATTAGCTACAATAAATATGGTGCAGGGGCGTTGCTCAATGATGGATCAGGTATTACCTAACTAATAGAAAACAAGTGGTTTTGATTAATGGTACCCTTTCGGACCACAAGGATTCAAATCACTGAGGAGGAGTTCAAGGCTCAATTTTAGGGCCACTTTTCTTTGCTTTTCATATTAAAAGACAATTCCGCCCCAAACTGTGTTCTAAATACCTCATTTTATTTTGTTCGCTGATGATACAAACATACTTTTTTCCACCCTGATATTACGTACTTGAACAAATAATAAATAATCGGACTGAAAGTATTTCTAATGGTTCAAACTAAACAATATCATGAATGTTAAAAAAACTAACTATATGATTTTTAATCTCAATATAATTCTTGTCTCCTCTTAGTAAAATACTGAAAGGCTAATAGATAGATCCTTGCCTCTGATAAGCTCCTAGGGGACCACCTAACTGCCCGAATTGACAAAAATTGCCTTGTTGCCCTTTTACAATTGCTGGAATTACCTTCATGCCCTTGCCAATTTGAAGGGCAATTTTTAATTTGCCTTTAAAAACTGCCTTGCCCCCACGGTCTTATTTTGCCCCTTGGATATCGCGCCACAAATCAATGCATGATACATATTACGTTGACGATGTTAAATAAACGCGACTGGCGGGAGGTTATAAAAAAGAGATTGAGTCATTCGTTAAGTTTTTATTCTGGTTGGCGACGATTTAGATTTTTAGAGGAATTTTGCATACGAAAAACTCTTGTCCAATGAAGATTATAGTTGCTCAGTTTGATTACTTTTATTAGGAGGTATTCTAACAACTAAAACATTAAGAGTGCTAAAACTAGAGGTGGTATCGGTTTGTGTTTTCTTTGTCGACATGTTGGAACTCATTAAACCGATAAGCGACAATTGCCGACAATCAATCTTTTGACTGCCAATTCTCATTTGTTTTTATTATACTTTATAGTATTGAAAGGTTTAGATTGGGCACTTGTATGAAAAAACAAATTCCCTCACTTTGACTCTTTCAAACTCCATACTTTACTAGCCCCGGCCCATTGGGAGGTTGGTTGAACTCTACGCAAAAGTGGACCAACATCTGGAGGTCATTGGGCTATTTATTAATGTAATATAACAAAACATTTGCACAGATTTGTTAGAATTCCTTGATGAACATGTTACGGGGGTGGTGAAAGAAAGTTATGGTTTTTTTTCTTTTTTTTTTTTTTTGTTTTTTTTCAATTCACGATTCATAATTCACTAGGCAGTTGGAATACAATTATTTGATTGCTGGAATAGGCTGGTTACAAAAGCGGTAAGACGACTCCATGACATATTTGTTGTCGACAAATTTCAATGTTGTCACCATTGCAGAGAGTGCATGTCGCCAAACCTTGTCGAGCAACAGCCTTGTCGATTACCAGACCCTAGCTAAAACATGGTGCTACACTATTAAAAATTGTAAATATGTTCAGTTCTTGTGTGACCTTATATCTCTGTAGTTTTTGACGTCACTGGGTGATAAGGTTAACAACCTGGAGTTGACGAAAAATCTTGATGGCGGCCATCTTGAACAAATAAAAAATAAAGCCCTCCTTTTTCAAAAACCCGGACGAGAAAAACATGTTTTATTTTTTACTTGGACCTAAATGTTGGGTGGATCCATTCTAAACAAGCCAGAATTTAGTACAAATGTTAATCTTGATAAAGTTACCGGAGTCAAAGCACTGAGGGATTTAGCGGGTAGCGTTCAAGAATCCTAAATTAGACATCGTCATTGGTTTAACACTGTGGCTTAAACACAAAAATATTTACAAAAAAAACCTATTTTTGTGTGTTGAGTAATATTTTTCTATTCCAAAACTGCTGAAGAACAACAACACTGTAAGGTTTATTTTCTGATTTATAGCTAACGGACAAGGTCGTACATTGCTGTAGTCTATTATTGGGGCTTGGCCGCCATCGTTCTGGCGGACATCGCAATCGGTGGTAAACAAAATCAAGATTCAAATTCTGCAAACTTCCGGTTTTGTTTGGTTTTCGGCACAGCTTCGTCGTATGGACAATGCATTATTAGGCCATAGCAATGAAATGTGTACAATTAAAATTATTATGAAGCACTTGTAGGCCAACGATTAGTCTGTGTCACAGCCTGGAGAACTGATTTTACACTACCAATTTAACATGCTGTGTGGGAGTAAATCAGTTGAAATGGAGTTGGTTTCCGCTAGCGCGCGAAACCTCTCTCGCGCTGACGCGCCTCGTGCCGGCTCGCTTACGCTCGCCGTGCTCCCCTAAACCGAGTCTTTAACAAGACTAGCCAACGATATCCTATGCTAGCAGTGATAATCTGTGAAATTGGTTCGTGATCAGGATAATTTCTGGAAAAAACTACATTATGCGCCCATTTTTTGAACTTTTTTTTTAGATTGTCAAATATAAAAAAAATAACAAACCATAAAAAAAAGAATTTCCCAATTTGTATTGCCATTGTTTTTCACCCTCGTGTCGCGCTTGTCTAGCGCAGATGGTGGTTAGTCAGATGGGCGAATTCCCTCGATTTTCGCGTATGTTTGACAACTATCAGGGGCTTCATTTTGATCGTACGTCGATGAACTTTTGGTAGTGGGTATGATGGATATGGGAAAAGCCTTGATAGAGCAATATGCTTCCCATCCCCGAAATCGGGCCGGGTGTTTTTTTTGGGCCGCCTGGAGCGGTTTTTCGGGCTGTGGTCTTTTAGAATGGAGGGAACTTGGGAGGGAATTTGTAATATCCGTGATGTTACGACTAGGCGCCGTGCATTTAGATTACGCCCCGCCGAGGTCTGGCCTTTGGCAAAGAAATTCTCGATGTGTTCTTCGCTGGTTCTATTTACATCGTCGATTCACGCTCCATTGTGGGGATGCCTAATCATTTGAATTGTTTTGAATCTCCGTCATTCAAGGGTATCTCCGAAATAATAACTTCGACAGATCGTCCTTGCCATATTACGGCGGTCCAGTATTTCCCACGTGAGTCTGTGTCACAGACTCCGAAAGGTACTGCAAAATGATGGGCTCGGCGAACATAAAACATTTTTTCCCACGGTCTACGCACTATAGGCTAGCTAATTTAATATTGGTCAGATGATCTTACTTCCCCACCCCCCCGGGCCCGCCATAGTCATGAGCGGTTGCACCAATCAATGTGTATATTACAGGGGGACCACGTGATCTCGTTTGTTTTGTCCTGGCCCCCCGGTTTAACCAATGGAGAGTCCATTCAACAAATCACATATGACCTCGTTGATAAAAACTATGTTTTGCCTTTGGCCGGTCCTAATCAATCTGTTTGTGCGGAGGCTAGGGCTTCATAAGAACAGTGTTCAACACGGGAGTCAACATTGCACAGAGTGATGTACAGCAAGTGGCTACCATACCACATTGCCTACATTGCAAGGTGGGGATTAATGGTCTCAGAGAAGATGAGCCAAAGGGTGAGGGTGGGGGGTTGTCTCTTGTGGTAGGTGGTGGTGCTGCTGGATTCGTCTATTTTATTACTTCTGACACATGTATGACATTGTAGCATGTTGCAAGAGTTATAGTTAGGGTGTCCAGTGTTCACTAACTTCGAATTGCCCGTCATACGTGGAATTCGCGTGCAGTTCATTGTGGAAAATTTAAACAGTTTGAAATCCAGTATTTATCACTAAAACCCTTGTATTTTTGCTACAAATTTTGGTTATCAACTCAGACGACACTGTGTTAAAATCATTAACACTCAAAAAAAAAGCCTGGGTGGGAAGTAACAATGTATTTTCTTGAGGCTGAATGATGACCTATTTTTGCGCAAACCGCGTAGTTTCATGCACCATGCAGATTTTTGGGTCCACTTTTTTTGGGCTGTTGATAGCCCTTCTTGGAATGATTTTTTCGCGCTGTATGTTGTCATTGTTTTGAAAATATTATTGTTTTTAGTATACACACCTTTAGACACATTTCCTGATTGTTCCTTTTTTTTGTTTGATATGGGAAAGTATTGGAGTTTTTATTTTTTTGAAATTTACCAAAATTCGATATTACGTGTGTCCTTGCGGATGTTTGCACCCCATCGGAACAACCATCATTGGAAGCTTGATTCCTGGCGAAAAAATTTTACATGACCATTTTGCACTCAGCACAGCTACATAAAGAGCGAAAAGCATTGTTCCACGCCCCCTTATGCCAAATATTAGATGTACAAACTCTTATGGGAGACTGTCAAAAAAAAAAAAAACGTGAACGAATCACGTAGGCGTTGCAGTGGTCCCTTTACGCGACGAAACTCTGGAGTGTGCACAGCACAACACTTGCTTGAGGCCTTAAGGCAGGCTCTCTTTGGCAAGCGGCGAGTGAGAAGGGTTTAAGTCCCCTTAATATTGTATAATATTTGCCAATAACGGCTATTTGACAATTTCATATCACAATTAACGAACGATAATATATAACAACTGTGTCAACAATATCGGCATGATCCTGGATTCTGACTGTCATCCGAGTTAGAAGTCAACAGTCGTCAGTAGGGCCAAGATGGGGAACGGGAAGTATGTATGTGTACTGCAAGCCGCAAGATGATAAAGCTTGCTGATATCACATGTCAATACTGGTCGATTTTTTACGCCATTTCAGACTCGTTTTTTGCCTATTTTTTATCAGTTATTTAAATTATACATTTTCAATATAGCGTACCAAAAGGACTGATTTTTTAGATATCGGGAAAGCACCGTTCCTGATTTTTTTGAAAAATTAGTCATAAATTTTCTCTGAAAATTCAAAACTCCCCGCGCGAACCTTTATACCAGGTGTCGCGCTGAGTAGAGAGTGCATATAATATAGTTGACTACATAATTTTCTTACTTTTTACAAGTACAACACGATCTCGTTCTAACAAAAGCAATCGTATAGCTAGTATTTTAATTCCGACTTTCAAACTGCATCTGACCGAAATAATGTATTTTTTGGACATCGCCGCTGTATGTATGCTGTTGTTGCGGTGCTGTCAGCTTTGCATCAATTTGTTTGCATGCATTTTTTTTCTTCTGATTTTTTACACCACGATCCGTTCAAAAATCGGCTTTCTTATAGATAATATTTCATATATACTTTCAACTACAACTAAACGTAAATGAATATTTTTGTGGACTAGAGAAAGTGTTGTTCTAATTTGTTGAAAGAACATCCTTCCCACTCATGTCAAACCAACTGCACTGTGCTGTAACCCCGGGCGTGGGGCACTGTACACCTTTCCATTTCCTTCTCACGCTTGGCAAGCTCAAGTTTTTGAGCGCAGAGAGTGCCGGTTACGGCCACATCATCCCGGTTGCTCATTTTGCGTCATTTTTGTAATTAATGAAATGTCAAAACACTTCATTCTAATGGTAAATCCCAATTCTAGGCACAAACATTTGAAGGTTATTTCTCATCATAACGTGGTTTTATTGTTTGCTCTGTTTTTGAAATGTTGGCCTGTTTTTTTAATATTTTTAAAGCTTTACATTATTATCTCCTTCTGTATTGCAGCAAAGCACCAGGCACTAATACGATTTCCCCGTATTTGTCCGTTTTTTTAGTCCCATAATTGAAAAAACAATGAGTACCGGTTTCAAATATCCTTCGAGCGACTTTTTAAAAAACACAGAAAATAGATTTAAAAAATAATTCGCTAGGAAAGTCCTTAGAATTTTGACCATAATTTCTGAAATTTTATAAATAATACCCCACCTTTGAATGACTTTTCCCCCTTACATGGGGCAGAAACTTCACAATCGGATCAACATCAAGTGGATTAAACCCGTTTATCCCGACAACTTCACTGATACCAGCTGTGATTTTATGCTGTTTCAACTGATAGCCCTATTGTATGTCCTCAGTGCCAGTTTATTGTGTAGAGACGGTTTTGTGATTCGCAATCGCTGCAGTATTATTCATCAACTCAGCAGGGGGGAAAGGTATAAATAAAAAACTTTTGTCTTTATTTTAAATATTATTTCTACATTTTTTATATTTACCTCTCTCTGAATTCAAATTTGAGGCTATTTTAAGTTTATACACATAAATTTATCGTGTTTTCTCATAACGCAGTTGAAGCAGTAATGCTAGTTAATGTAAACGTTGGATGATAGTCTCCTGAACGTCATCAAAAATGCATCACTATCATGAAACTTTAAGAAAAATGCCAAACATATGATTTACTCTCAATAAATTTTTGTGTCTCCTATTAAGTAAAATACTGAAAGGCAAAAGATATATCCTTGCCTCTGGTAAGCTCCTAGGTGACCACCTAACTGCCCAATATGGCGCTATTGGCTCAGGTTTGGATCCAACAGTCCACTTACTTCAAGTGCCTTCCATGCAGGCGACTGGCTTATGGACTTCACGAAACTGAAAAAAAATGCCTTGATGCCTCCCCATGTTGACAAATTGCTTTGATGCATGCCCTTTTACAATTGCTGAATTACCTTCCATGATGCCCTTGCAATTTGAAGGCAATTTTTTACTTTGCCCTTTAAACAACGGCCTTGCCCCCCCGGTCCCCTTTATTTTGACCTTGGATATTCTCGCGCCCCCACATCAATGCATGAACATATACGTGACGATGTTAATAAATGCAACTGGCGGGAGGTTATAAACAAAAGATTGGAGTCATTCGTTCAGGTTATTCTGTTGACGACGAGTATGATTTTTAGAGAATTTGCATACGACACTCTTGTCCAATTGAAGATAGTGCTTCAGTTTGAACTTTTTATTAGAGGTATTCTAACAACTAAAACTAAGATGTGCTAAAACATGGTGTAACCTATTAAAACATTGTAAATATGTTCAGTTCTTGTGGTGACCTTATGTCTCTGTTAGTTTTTGACGTCACGTGTGATAAGTTTAACACCTGGAGTTGAGAAAATTTGAATGAGGGGGCGCCATCTTCTTGAAAAAATAAAAAATAAAAAGCCTCCGTTTTTTTTCAAAAAAACCCGGACGAGAAACATGTTTTTATTCTTACTTTGGCCTAACCTGTGCGGTGGATCCATTCTAAACAAGCCAGAATTTGTATCAATGTTAATCTGATCAATTTACCGGAGTCAAAGCACTGAGGGCATTTAGCGGTGGCGTTCAAGAAATCCCTAATTTAGACATCGCCTTTGGTTTTCACACGTAGGCCTAAACAAACAAATATTTTACCAAAAATCTTTATTTTTTTGTGTGTTTTGAAGTAATTTTTCTTTTCCAACACGGCTGAAGAAGCAACAACATCTTAAGGTTTATTTCTGATTTTATATCTAACGGACAAGGTCGGATCATTGCTGTAGTCTATTATTTGAGGTTGGCCGCCATCGTCTGGCGGACATCGCAATCTTGTGGTAAACAGATCAAGAGTCAACTTCTTGCAACTTCCTTCCCTTCCGGGTTTGTTGGTTTAAAACGGCACATCGTCGTCGTATTGACAAGCATTATTATGCCCTAGCAATGAATGTGTCCAAAAATATCGACGAAGCACTTGTAGGCAAACGATTAGTCTGTGTCACAGCCGGGGAAACTGATTTACTACTCCACTTCAACAGCTGTGTGGTAGTATATCAGTTGAAATGGCGTTGGTTCCTACCGCTACGCGCGAAACCTTCTCTCTCTCGCGCGCTGGACGCGCCTTGCCTCTCGCTGGCGCTCGCGGTGCTCCCCTAAAACCCGATCTTTACAGAGACTAGCCAACGTATCTATGCTATCAGTGAATTGGGTTCGTGATCATTGATATTATCTCTTTCTGTAAATTCCGTCATCTTTAATGGATGTGAAATCAATGAAGACTGAAGAGCATTTTGAGTAGATAGTAATCAAAATATACCACCTGTCATTAAATTTTTTTTTTCACACAACCCGGGTATCCCCCGGGGAGGGCGGGCTGGTGTAATGGCTTAATCCCTACCCGTCGCCTTTCACCCTATGCGGGCCTCGTTTCAATCCCCTGCGGATCCTGGTGTTCTACGTGAATTTGGTTGACCGATCCATACCCGTCCTCGAGGTTTTCCTCCGAGAACTCTTCGGTTCCTCCGGCCATCTAGAATCGGAACTTCTAACTTTGCTACCCAAATGCCTTCCTTGTCGCTGGCTTACTCGTTGTGTTTGTAGCAGCCTAAGGCGTTGCACAGCGGCGCCCTGAGCATTCGGTGGATTTGTCGCGCGTTAGAGAATTAAATATTATGATTATTATATTTATTATCCCGTGTGGGTAGATTTTACGCACGCGGTGTGAAAGCAGATGAGTCAGTTGGAGCCATATCCGGGGCTCCATAGACGAAGATCGGAATACACGTGAAACTAATGTAGCGTAAAGAGTCAACTGAATCGATTATTGCCCTATTGTTCGGGACATCGCGGGCGGGTACTACCAAGGGATTCCGAATCACAGTCCTTGTCTGTGGTGTTGTAAGACTATATGCCATACATCTGGTGTTTGAATCATATGGAGGTTAAGGGTGGGTTGTGTTGGATAGGGGGAAGGGGTGGGTTGTTGGATAGGGGAAGGGTGGGTTTTGTTGGATCGGGGAATGGTGGGTTGTGGATAGGGGGAAGAGTGAGTTGTTGATGGGGCCAGGTGGGGGGGTGGGGCGGGGATTGGGTGCACCATGGAGTGGGCGTTGTGGGGACATCAAAGTAGGGTGGGGTGACCCCATTTGACCTTCATAACCCATGTGACCTTCATGATCCCGTGTGACCTTTGTTACCTTGTAACCCCATGTGACCTCACGGGACCATTTGACCTCATTGGACATGGTGACCTCATGTGACCTCATGGTGACCTCATGGTGACGCACATGGTGACCTCATTTGACCACCCCCCCTTTGACCTCATGTTACCCTGGTGACCTCATGGGTCCCTGGTGACCTCATGGGACCCTGATGACCTCAGGGACCGTTTGCGACCTGTCCCCCCTTTGGTCCCATTTTACAAGTCAGTGTATCGGGAGGGGTTGGGTGGGGCTTCGTCGACGAGGGTGGGGGTGTGTCGTGGGGGCACGGTACAAGGGTGCATCGGAGGGTGCCCTTGGTGGGCCCCTCATTGCCTTGTAAACCCACATGACCTTATGTGACCTTGTGTTACTGTGTTCATGTTACCTTGTTTCCTCATGTGACCTTTTTGGACCTCTTTCCCGTGGGGACCTCATGTCACTTTGTTCCCTCCTTTCACCGTTTTTTTCAGCCGTCCTTTCACCTGGTGACCTCCTTGTCCCCAGTGGTGACCTCATGTCACCTTGCCCCATTCACAAACCAGACACAGAAACACCAATGGTCCACAACCCGGATTTTTTTGTAAATTGACACAGAAATTTACTGCATACTTCCTCAAATCAAGTTATTAGTACTGAAACAGATTATTAGGATCTTATACTGTGTTGTAGAGGTACTAAACTTGCTTTTTCTTTCATGCTCTTACCAATTTTGAACCCCCAACTTATAAACTTAAATTGGGGCATCCCCCTTTAAAATGTTCACATAATGTTCAGAGACGTTTATAACCTTGGTTGCTCCATTGCTTTAGAATAGACTCACTAGGCACTACCCAAGTTTTCACTGTGTAGGGTCCTTCCCGAAATTCGGTTGTAATCATCTTGCCTGAGTGGATTAATTTGTCCAAAGCTGTAACGCATGAAAAGGTTTTCTTTAGGACATATGCATATAGGATTACACAAGTTTGGGGGCCGAAACCCAGGTTACTATTAAATCAACATACAAATTAAAAGTGTAGCTTTCTACTTTGGTCAAAATAAAAATAATCTGATGAACCTCATTATTCGGGCTGCCACCAGTATCCATTATGTGCAGTTTATGCGCTTTGAGTGCTGCCAAAGTTCTAGTTAGGCACAATAATAAATGTAATCTGGGACAACCCGTCTGCATGTCGGGCACAGGCAGTTTTGACAAACTACACGAAATACCTTACAATCTGTTATGTTGTACTTTGATTTTTTTGTCAGATTGAATCAGGCATAACTTTGATATGTGTATCATAGAAAAAGAAGTAAAAAGTTTATATGGAACTTTATATTTCGAACTTTCACTGAGTATTCCAAAACTCAAAATATAAATTTGCACCATGTGGCGGGTTTCCCAGATCGCATCACAAATTCTTTCCCAATCAATCATGGACAAATGTCCTTCCATAGTCATTATGGTCTTAGACATGAAATACTTAAGAGGGTGTTGGGAATCGGTAAGAAAGAAGGGTGTTTGAATAAGTAGGATTGGGTAGGTAATGGGTCGATATGGTGTTGCGAAAGAGTGGGGGAACGAGGAGGGTGTTGACCCTTGATAAAGGAGGGTGTTAGATGATGGTTTTGGAATGTATGGGAGCTCTTTGTTTAGGGTAATATTGGAGAGGTCGAGGGCATATTTAGGTAATCGTAACTGGATGTTGGGGTGGGTACATAGGATGGTGGGTAGTACTTTGGTGGATGATGGAAGAGGAGGGTGGATTTCCAACATATTTTTTGCTTTCTGCTGTAATACAAGATGATGTGACCTGACTTAGATACGTGTATTGTGCTACATCAGTGTGGCTTCAGGGGATGGTCCCAAGACTATCAAAAATTCCGACTTTTAAAACCGGTTTTTTTTACCGCAATCCCATTGGCATTAATTTTTTTACCTACATGAGTTTAATAATGAACATTTTTTCCCCTCCTAGCTGCCGCCACCCCTGTCCTATAACTTATAAGCGAGGGTTAAATGCATCGGTGATGCTCTCGTCTAAAAGAAGAAAGAAAAAAAAAAAATATACATATAGTGTTTTTGCCAAATACATGTGAAACAAACTCTTAACTTTTTTTGGCCTTAGAACATAAAAAGTAAAAAAAAAAAAAAAACTTAATTTAAATAAATTTTCAAGAAGACAAATAATTTAATAAAATAAATAAGAAATAAAACGTACAGCATTAATAAAAAAAAAAACTCTTTTGTACCAATGTGCTATATTTGCCAAATTTAATTTGAACTCCTATAATAAAATTCTTGCTAAGGGACAAGTCACTTCTTTAATGCATTTATGCCTTTTCTCAGTATTTCACACAACCAAAAAAACTCAAGTTCTTTTCCCAGTACTTGAAGTATTACAATGAACATCAAATTGCTGAGAAGAGAAGCTTTGTGGTTCAGTTATTTTCCTCTAAAAACAGATCTTGGGTGCCCCTGAAATTTTGATTTCTTGCTCTTGAAAAAAAGTCAACTTTGAATGGAAGTGTCCCATATGTCAATTTGGGTATTTCAGTGTCGATTATCCAAGGCGATTGACGTTAATAGAGCGTTGCAGATGATAACACGCATCACAGCATTGCATTGCTAATAGATCCCATGAAGCTGCTTAATTATAAAACAAAAAACATCTATGTTCTTGTGTATATTATTTTAAAGGTGGCAGAGTTAGCATGCAAAATAAATGAGGTTGAATAAGTTTTGGGTCATAAAATGATTAAGTCACACAGGTTTGTTTACAAACATTACTTTGCTTCTCAAAATACAAGTAAATTAAAGTTCCAGTTAACCGGGCCAGTTCCATTTTCTTAATGGAGGGGTAACTTCCATTTGTATTTTACCCCAATTACAGGTTGTACCTTCCATAGATTTTGACATTAAACATCCAATTGCTCTGTGTTAAAAAACCAATCAGCATACCAGATGGGCGCTGTGCACGGCAGGCCAATAGGGAAGCTTAAGGGGGGGGTTTTTTCACACCTGCCTCCAGAACAAACCCAAGCATGCAGAGAATACAAAGGAATAACCTGTAGGAAATAGATGAAATGTTCAGGTAAACCAGGTGCATGCATTGTATTCTTCGCATTCCTTGTATGATATGGAGGGGACAAACTTAAAGTCCATTAATATAATTTACCTTCCGGCAAGGGCCCTATAAGGCCTTTCACAGAAGGTAAAATTAAGTTGAATGGACTTTAGTTGGTCATCCAGATCATACAAGAGGGACAAGTGAATTACAATACATGCACCTGGTTTGGCTTGAAACATTTAAGCTATTTCGGCAGGTGATCCTTTTGTATGATCTGCTTGTGTGGGCCTATATGGTCCTTTACAAAAGTGAAATTAAGAGTTTGAATGGACCTTAAGCACTATCAGTGATTTTTTTTTGATGATGTAAACAATTCGCACCCCCTATTTTTCATCAAAGTACATTTTTTTTGTGCACTGTTGTTCATTGGAAATTGTTGTAGTTTAAAGACCCCGTAAGTGGTGAAGTGAAACATGCCGTATTTGTCAAGAATTGTTTTTTATGCTTGTTTTTTTACTAATAAAAGTCGGGATCTGACTTTTTTAAGGTCTCGAAAACAGCCATAAATGGCATCTTCATACTGCGGCTTTGGGAAAAAAACATGCTGTAATTCGTGTTTTTCCAAAAGAAAGTGAATATAAAGTGTTGATAAACGAAGCTAACACTAGCCATTAAGAGACAAAATCGGCATTTTAATTTGGAAAAAAATGACTGATAGTGGCTTTAAGTATGCCCTCCAGTTCTATCAAGCATGGGAAAATACAATACGATACACTTGGTTCACTTAACATTTCAGGTATTCTAAAAAATTTAAATTGTAAATTTTGTTTGATAGCGAGGTTTCATTAAAAACATGCAAGACACCATTATTCAAAGCCTGTAGGCCATAGGCTCTTCTAAACAAGTGGCTGAGTCCCTTGTCGAGGGCTGCAAAACAACAAATTTGATATTTCCCTTAAAAGTGTGAAAACAGGCAATGCGCTCAACTAACCAGACACCCCTTAAACCTGGTCCCCACCCCCCCCACCCTCCCAACAAAACCTGACTCCTGCTCCCACCCCCCCTCTTTATCCTGGTACCCCCAACAAACAATTACTCATGTCTACACCTCTGATGGGAAACACAGCAGCTGATGGCGATTGTACAGGATCACACCAAAACCGTTGTCCCCACAATCCCTGATTTTTTTTTAAACCAGGGGAATAAAATTGTATGCTTAAAGGAAGGTTGGATTTAGGCCAAGGTTAAGCGCAGCTGTCAATTAACTCAACAACTTTCAGATCTGTGTAGACATTTTTACAGAATAGGTATGCTGCTATGTGGAAAATATGTTGTCCAAGAAAAGAATGTGGTTGACAATATGCTCTGTATAAAATACTGTTCAGTTACATTTTGTACAAAAGGAGCTTGCTCTCTCTCATCCTTTCTCATAAACACACATAACATGCGCGCACACAAACACACCGCGCTATCTCTTCTCACAAACTCGCTTGGTCATAGCAATGCACGGCATTGCCTTGCCACATGTGTGCATTGGGCACAGACTCAGATGTAGCCTTCTACTTAATGTGGGAATTCACAAAACATGTACAAATGCACTTACTTTTTACAGCTGCTTGTTACTTTAGTCAACTACTAGTATAAAATGCCTTATAATATCCTTCGACCCCTGTGAAAGCACTATCTTAGTTGTGACTATAGTGATTTATCTTCCTTGAGACCTATCTTAGTTGTGACACTATAGTGCTTTATCTTCCTAGAGTCAATGACGTCAGTGCGATTTCGGTGGTGTGCAGCGCTTGATGGCTTATATCGGAGCGTTTGAGGCAACTGCGTACAAAAAGTTATAAGTGTGCGCTCAAAGCTGGCACTTAGTTTGCCTGACGTGCTGACCGTCACTGACCAAGAAGAAGATGATACACTTATAGACACATTAATTAGGGAAACGCCAGGCGGGGTGGTGGCGGCCAAAGTCTCATTTATTAGCAACTCACCAAAATGTCAAAAAGAAATTACAGCAATACGGAGTGCAAACAAAAACCAATTTGGGTGCTTTTGGATGTGGGTCTGTCATGGGTGTTCCCATGACCCACATACGACCTCGTCCTCGTTCGTTATTATACAAAAAATTCCAGGAGTAGAAATAACCCTTCCAGTGGACTTGATTTTCTAACTCCAACGGGGTGTTGGAATAGCAAATTTCCTGACACATTTAAAAAATCAGAATTTTTGCGTCAAGATTTCACGTTTTTACGTGTTAAACCAATGGCGACGTATGAAATGGGGATGTCTTGGCCGCCCTCACCTGGGGGAGAAGCCTAGGAAAAGACCCACGTTGTACAGAAAAGGCACACAAGCATTCACTGTAAAAAACAAACACACACGCTTATGCATGTATGGGGCATACAAACTCATACACACCAGCACAGACACACGCATTCACCCATTGCACACATGCAAATGTACACACAAACAGTACACTGCAAATGTTTTGCAAAATTTACACAGGCAGAAAAAGTTCAGCGGAAGTTCAAGTTTACAAACACAGTGTATAAGCAGCAGATATTTGATAAAGGTAGAAAAATTCTTTTGCGCATGTTCACACTAGGGGCAGTCCATGTGAGGTGCCAAGGACAGGGGATATAACCTACGACGTTGTGTACACACATGCAGTCATAACTCACAGAAAGTTGAGGTTGAGGGAGGGGTAGGGTGGTTATAAGAGGAGAAAGTAAAATTCGCCAACACTCGTGACCGGACTTTTGAGGGTCAGTGAAAAACTGTTGCAGGTCTAATTTTGCCGCTTGTCTTAGCTTTGTTTTCATCATCTTCTGTCTTCTTGCAGGGCGTTGCTAGTGAGGTATTATTTGGCCCGATGAAGATTACACAGCCCACAATGCAGGTAGGAAATGTATATTTTTCTTTATCTTTGGTTTTTATGTCTTGCATCAAGCAGAGTGTCACCACAGGGACAGGGCCGGACGCAGAGTTTATTTTGTGGGCAGGGGTAGGACTTTTGAAAAAGTTGACCTTTTTTGGTAATTAAAATTGGACCTAAGTTCCCTAAATGGTCTTTTTTTAGAATTTGAATATCTCATACCAAAAGGTGGCACTTCTAGTCAAATTTTTAAAAATTTGGACCCTTTTTATCAAAACCTTCATACCTGGTCAGAAGACCCTCCTAACATGACTCATATGGGGTGTATACAGAATTGACTTCTTGCCACCCAGACCTTTGTACCAATTCACAAACTGCACTGGCAGATGACCATGTGCTGGAATGCTTGTTATTTTTTTTTTTTTTAAATTTATGACTAAGACCTAAAGGAAATGTTGCACTTTTGGATTAAATCTATTGTGAGAACGAGAGGGTGAAAATATTATTCTTTTACCAGGAAGTAAGCATACCTTTTGATAAAATTTTAATGAGGCCATTTTATTTTTTTTCTAATGTATTTATTCATGTCCTAAATCACTAAAAAGATGGTCACGGGAATTCTTTTAAACAATGATATTCAATGATGTGAAATCATGAATTTGTTTGCACCGATTGCAATGATCACAATTGTCATGTTTATATAACACCTTCAAAGTCAGTCTCAAGGGAAAGTCAAAAGCAAAATAGGCCATATGTCATGACTGGGTACAAAAAATTTACACAGTGCAAAATGACAAAAGGCACCAATATGTATTACTATAACCGCAACACAAACTTTATTCCTTACTGTGAACTGTAATAGTATACATTTTTAGAAAGCCCTTATACTACAAGGGATTCAGATATGGCCCAAAAGAGAGACAATATGCAGGGTTGGCAAAATTCCTATAGGGTGTAACATAAGAAAAAATTATACATATTTTGTCATTTTAATTACCGTGGGTCAATTTTTTTTTCCAAAGTGCAGGTCAAAAAAAGATTGGATTTTAAAATACATGACAAGGCCCTCCAAAAAATAATAAAGGAGATAACTAATGTTGTTCTTTTTTTAACATACATGGTGGGTCAAATTCACTTATTTGCTACGAAAAAAGTCATTTTGAAGATTAACAACTTCTTTATTCAAGTACTAATCCTATATTTCTTCAGGAGAATACTAGGATAATGGGGTTTCTGTCCCAAAGTATGATCAAAAAGTAAGTATACATGGTGATCCATGTATATTATACGGTGATCCGTGTATTATAAAGGGTCATAGGCAATATTTAAAGTCGCCCTGTTATTTACCATTTTTGAGCAAAGATGACAAACCTATATGCCAACCTTCACAGTGTACAAGGGGGCCATTTCTTCTTCACTTATCTAAGTGAAATTTGTATTCCCATGGCTACTAAACCTGTTTTGACAATTTGACAAACTCATCTGAAAATGCAAAAATAACACGGACTGCGGCTATTGCTCACATGTCGTCAAGGTCTTGAACCCTAAGTAATAAGTGTATTGTTTTTCATGAATCATCTCTATTCCTATAACCAAATTTAATTCATGCTTTAGTTGTATATTACATGTATCAACCTTTTTCCTTGTTTGCTTGACAATACTCATAAAATGTCTCCAACCTCATGTGACTCCATGTTACTCCTACAGGTCCCATCCAAATGCCACAAGTTGTTAAGATGAGTTGCGGTTCATGAAATTGAAATTATTAATGCTTCATTATGCATTAACATTTTATATATGGATACATGTGGATTAAAAGAAAGAATAAGTAAAGATAATTAAAATCAAGTAATCCAAGTTTCTACTAACCACCCAAATCGACCATCTACCAATCGTTTTGAGATAGATTTTCGCACATAACAGCCGAACAATTCCCCAAAAGTGTCAAACTTTGTTACCAATGACACTAATTACTAATCATTAATTACATTAACAGCACCTTAGTTTGTATCATGAGGTAGATCCTCTCCTTCAGGACATTGTATGTGCATTTTGAGCCCCACAAGTGTTTTACTTTCTTACTTATTTAAAAGTTCGATGCGACGCGTTTTCACGCCGTTTTGGTGTATGTCTTATGCTCCCCCCCGCCGGCTCCCCCCGCGTATCCCCCGTTACCAAGCTGGAGGTTTTCGACCGTAACTATCATAATACTAATCCAATAATCCAATAGGGCTGAAAATGGTTTTTATCTTAAAGAGCAAGTTTCTAGCAATAAATAGACACCAAATTCTTTGGACAGAGTCAAATAGTTTAAGAATTAAAATGGAATTAAAGTGAAAAAAAAAGTTGAGTGTTAACAATCCCCCATTTTAGTGTACCCAGTTCATTACATACGGCCATATACATATCAACTGCAAAATGACGACATGGCATGGTCGTCATCTGTGTTCCCAACTGTGACAGCCATAAATTTATGATATTAACACATTTATTGCAACAATTCATGTTAAACAAAATGGGTGAGTTTATCAAAATGTAAAAAATAGAAAATGAAAAAAAAAAATTGCACCAAACTTTGCGGAGATTCATCGGTTGGAAAAGGGCAACTCCACATTTTTTCCGCCTCACATGGCATTTCTTGTTAAAATGATTGTGGATTGAATTTAATAGAAACTGGCCGATTTATTCTGGTGCTAAAATTCATTATTTATAATTGCTATTCTGCTTTGTATCAAGACGGATTACCAGATAAGTGTAATAGCTGCCATTTGTTCAAATTTCCATCAACCACACTTTCTGCAGTCCTCTTTGGTCAGTGGACTTGAATGTTTCTTTCAGGCAACAACACAGTCACCTGAAAAACCATTCAAGAGCCACTGGACTCAAGGAAATATAGATTGAGTTATCCTACTACATGGCGCACAACAGATGTATCACCTGGCACTTACTGCAGTTGCGACCTTATGACTTCATGATGATATGCTTAGGGGACAAAAAAAACCCAACGTTTTTACGGGCTGTTGACCTTTCGAGTAGGGTCGGTCTCGGGTCTGGCGAAATTTTTTTTGCTTCCTTTTCTGGGTCAAAATTCGCCTAAAATAGCCCCAAAATCTAAAAATCAGGAGAAAAAATGAAACCTTTTTTAACAAACAAATTTTTCTCAAAAAATGGATACATTTGGGCTAACAAATAGCTGATTTTAAACTAAAAAAAAAAATTCTGCAAAACTGAAAATCAGGGTCGTCGGGCCCGTCAAACAGGGTTTTTTATTTTCATCTCCTTACCTCTGTGTGGAAGAATTAAGTTCTATCTTCTCATTCATAAGTAGTAGTTTTAGTTTACGAAATATACCAACACTTTTAAAAATAACATGAGTGACAAACAAAAACACATGGTTGAGGAGCAGTCATGTCCGTTTCATGTTGAAATGCTTGTTGCTACTCTAGTTTTCTGAAATATACGATCAAAATGCATTCATGGCTATCTTATGGAAAAAGCTTGAGCAACAGAGGCATATTCTGAGAATTAAAAGTTCCAAAAATTTTCTTCAACAGTAATTCAGCCATGTCAGATGGTCAGAAAAATCCATGGGTTTGAAACTCTGAAAGTTATGTCACAGGAGGCTGAAACTCTGAAATATCCCCTGACCATCTCCTCCGCTTCACTACGGAGTGTAGACCGGAAGGTCAAAAACACCCCCCCCACCCCCCCCCCACATGGAAGCTGTGGTCTTTCCAATGTGATATTCAAACACGGAATTTGTCAACAAAATTACCTTGTGACTTGCGGTTAACCCCGCTCCTATCCCCTGAAGCTGTCCACAAGGCACGACACTCCAAAACCCCCGGAGTGGTATCAGGTTCGTGATTCCCCCGCAAGTATTTTTTTGGCTAAAACTTTACTAGAACACTCAGGAGTTTAAAACTTTAAAAACGTTTACCAACAAATTAATATTGCTATGGTGACGGTACCCATTATTGTGCTTTCGTCATAGCCTAATTCCAAACCTTGCAGGCATACAGGCTTTCACTTCTGACAGTAAGGTCGGATTACAAAACTGGCGTGCAACGAAACCTCAGAATGAGGCTAACAATGTTTTCTATGAAACTCATTCGTTTGTATGGCAGAAAAGTGCCTGGCATTTTGCGAGGGTGTCATTTACACAATAAGTAAACAACAGTGATATTGATCAGTGAATATGGAACAAAAGATGTGCAAGGGACCACATGTAGCACAATATATAAGGGTATGTATAATGGTATGTTGCGCCATTCTGAAGGGATAGTTTAAAGGTGCAATGAGAGATTTTTGAGGACACCCAAGTATTGGGTCATTATAGTAATTTCATATAGAATTAGAAATTCAATAGACATCTTACCTTATATTAGGCTATAGAAATGCTTAAAGAGAGCAAAAACGGGTGGATTTTGTTTGCTTATATTCATGTTAAAAAACATGAGGATGAATTTTGTATTTGTTCCTATATGAAATAAAAAAATCTGAATTTTTGTACAAAGAAACATTTTCAGCTTAACCCTTTCAGATGGGGATATTTTTGGTGGAAAGCTTTACATCAGGCAAAAATCAGTACTTGCGATTTTTTTAGGGACACCTGATTTGTGGAAATCTCTCGTTGCGCCTTTACGTAAGTTAGGGGTTGCAAATGGTCAACAGTCATGAGTCAAATTTAAAAAAATACAAACCAAATTGTTGTTATGGTGGGGTTATAAGGAGTACAAGAATGTATTAGTTTGTGCTATCTCCAATTTTGACTGTGTGTAAAAAAAGGTCCAAACTTAAACAGGGTTCAAATGTAAAAAAAATGTCTTCAATTTCAGTGAATAGTCTCTTATTTCTGCTTGTGATGATATCATGATTGAAATAAGCATAGTTTCATATATCTGATGTTTTATTTAACTAAGTACAATCAAGATTAGCACTAACCAAAAGGATCTATGATAAATATTGTCTTAATTTTTTTGTTCATTTTCAAACAAATTAATGAAAGTTAACCCAGAAAGGCATGTCTCAGTGTCTCTTTGTTGTCATTTTATCTGAAACATCCCCCAAAAATACTATCAGAAAAATTATCCAACATCGTCAATAATCTAACAGTATAATGAGTACAGCAGTATTAGCAAAGATATCAGTGTTGTGCAAAAGTCAGTGCCGAAAAAGGGAGCGGCGTAAAATAAGTAGGGTAATTGTTGCGACTGTGGGTCAAGCCCTGCGGTTGAAGCCTACCTCCACATTTAATTCACCCAGAGTAGTTCAAGTGCTCCTCCTCACAGAGCAGATTTGCCTTGGCCATTGCACTAAGACTACAGAGGGTTTCGTGTTGAACCAGTCCATGATGCATTGCAATTAGCCTATACTGTACTTACTAAACAAATGTCCATACTTGGGATAAAAAGTGTAGAGCACAAAGACAATTGACCTTCATGATCATGCTAAAATTCCCAATGTACTAACACTTTGTGGGCTTAAAATGAGCATAAAAGGCATGGGTTTTATGTGTTAAAGCGATTGATTGGTATAAATCTAGCGCACTATATCCTGAAATATACCTAAATAAAAGTACCCAGTGGTTTGAATGACATTGGAGTATCCATTGCGAAAAAATCCAGATTATTCCGAACAATATACACAATGTACACACGATCATGGAAGCTTACCATTTGTTTAATGCCCTGTGGTATATTCAACGCCGCATGCAATACCGAAACAGCAGCCAGCGAAAATATATCCCATACGCGATAATACGTGCAAAAGTTTGCCACAAGCCTCATCCTCTTGAACTTCGTTGAGCACACCCTAAAGTTAGGAGCGAAGTTCTGTTGTTTAGAATTTTTTACTGCAAATAAAAAAAACTTTACACTTTTTTTAAAACCTCAGTGACATGAGGAGAGAGAAATTGTTAAGAGGGGTTGTGTTAGATATCATTTTGTGATTAACAAAGGTTTTCGTTGGCCTAAACACTAACAATCCATGAAAACAGGGACACTTTTGAACAAAGGGGTAGCGTAATATTTAGTTTTATCTCAGTCGCACTGTAACCACTGATCTCTATACAATGGATTGGCTACAAACAGTAATTGTATATTAGATGAATGGAGCAACGGCCGGGCATCTTGGTCAACGAACCCAATACCATTCCAGAGACAACTGTTTAAAGGTTCAGAAGTTGTATACGGGTGCACGTTTTATTAGAGGACATGCCATCCCATACAATGAGCTCACTGAATTGGCTTGATTCTGTAGTGTTATGTCGCTTATACAACATTCAATTGGTAAACAATTTTGATAAATGACAGCTCTTAACCACGATTGGATCTTTTTGGAGACCAATATGGCCATCTCAGTGCCATACGAAGCCCAGGTTTCCAATCCATGTTAGCGATCAGTGTTCGAAACCCACTAATGCGCGGTTCAGCAATCTACTACTTTTCAACTTGGACCGAGTAGCCAGAGTGCAAAATTCCCCGGTATCGCATAGAAATGCGACGCAATTCGAGATAATGGCGAGGGCATTTCGCAAATACATCGCAAATCCTGCTATGCAATTTTCCCGGGCAATTTTCGGAAGTCAAGCATTGGAGCAATGACAATCCTACAGAAAAATCAGAAAAATAGGATCTCAAAGGGTTTTCACCAAAGGCCACCAATAAATATCAGAGGAACCAATCCTTAATTGTTAGGTCAATGCTAATCTGCATTTTATATGATAACGTCATCAAATATGCCTTCGAACTCGGTCATAAATTATCGACAGAATTATAAAAAGTCCCGTACTATTTAGCCATGTTTAGCGACATTTATCTCTGATACAAGAATCTCTTTTCCGATGTAGGTTCTTAATGGCTGTACCAAAGGCAGAAACATGGCGCCTGAGGAAGAGAACTGTGTTTTGATTTGTCTAGGCCACTATTACTATAGACTGTTGTTACATTTGGCAGTGTGTATATAGGTTGGCGACTTTCCGGGTTGAACAAAATGATAGGTTTTACCGCTTTTTCGCTCACATTGAAACCGTTGTTTTGTGCACAATGGAGTTCCCGAAAATGATGTTTTGTGATCAACGGTCAGTATCGGAAGAGCGGCATGCTGATAGCATTTTGAAAAAATCTCCTCAAAACCCCAAGAGTACCAGGATAATTTGCGTAAATTGTCGGCAAGTTCTGATCAAATGTAGAAGTTGTTAAAGAAAAACATCGGGGAAAACACGTCTCAGTAGGCCCTATAATTATTATATTTGTTTTTTTTGGGGCCCCCCGTTTCATTGACATCAGCAAACTTCACAAATATAGTGATAATCACCCCCAGAACAGCCCGTCCTGATATCCATTTGCGAACTAACGACTTTCCGCAGTCGCTCATATATTTCATAATTACCCTTGAAGTGAGTTTAGCTGAGAAATTCATTCAAAGTTTTCCATTCAAAAATGAAATTCCAAACATTCCAATTTGTTTTTAAAATATAAAAACTACATATGAGCATTTATTTATCCAAATTCTTATCTTAAATTACATTGTTTATGTGAGCATAGGTTTATTTTTGTTTAAATGTAAAAAAGATCCAGAAAAGTGTCAGTACCTCCATGATGAAATATAGCAACTCAAAAGAGTTAAATGACCTAACGTAGCCTTGTAATCAATAATTAGTGCTGCAGCAAGAGCCGAAAAACCCTCTATTTTCAAGTAACCGAGGACCTAATTTGAACAAAGTGCATTCAGATATCAAAATGAAGCTTGAAATATAAGGAATTCCTGAAACTGCATGATGACAAAAAATACAAACGTGTTACAAGTTGAGTTATGAGGGGGGGAAGGACCCACTTTGAAAATCACCAATAAATGAAATGACAATGGT
This sequence comes from Ophioderma brevispina, assembly GCA_023653785.1. Classification (NCBI taxonomy): domain Eukaryota; kingdom Metazoa; phylum Echinodermata; class Ophiuroidea; order Amphilepidida; family Ophiodermatidae; genus Ophioderma; species Ophioderma brevispina. Next base: position 48,891 of record JAMKCH010014499.1, read on the forward strand.
ATGCATCTACTATATAGTACAACTTCCACTGCTTTGCGTTATAAGCAGGTGTTTGGATATGCACTATATGATTATGTAGTTTTATCAGGCATTTATAGGTTCAAGAAAATAATTCCAAAGAATGTAAGATCACCATGGGGGGGGGGGGGGAATTCCACCAAAATTAATAAAATACCATATAGTGATGTGGCACAGCTCTGACTTAATTTCTCCAAGGAATTAAAATGCTTAAACTATATTGTTAGTGATCTCAGATATTTCCATTCATCATTTCATACATCTGCCACAAATTTAAGCTAAAACAATGATCCCCCCCCCCCCCTTTTTTCAAGACCTGGGGGAGAGTGTAGAGTAGGCATCAAACGTGGGTGGTTATTGGATTGAAACTCTTACTTCAGTGTGTAAAGTTTTGACAGGATTAAAGTAAATCATCATATCAAGTAGATTAGTTATAATAATTATTTTTCGCTCCTATTATTATATTACGCTGCAGTAGCATAGAGGCCGGGGTTGGGGAGGGGGCGGCATTTTGCCACCCCAGAGATCTTTGACCTGGAAAGTGCTTGCCTCAAAAGAAAATCTGCCTCAAAATCAGGAATTGCCCCTTCTGCCAAGTGAACCCCTGTTACGCCCCTACTTATGTGCACGGAGGGGTTGTTTTCGCAAGTTTTTCAATCGTGAAATAAGATTTTGGAAGAATTGTTTGTAATTGTCGTAACCCTATCGATGCGGTTTTTTTAATTAAAAAAAATAAAAATTCCTTGCCATGAGATAATTATCCACCCTATAGGCACTAAGGGAATGTAATTTTAAATATAAATTAACAAAATCTTTTGCCAAAAAATATTTTTTCTGCTTATGTATGGGCATATATATTAACAAAATTAATTATAGAATTCAGAAAAAGATATTAAATTTAACCTATATGTGCCAAAACTAAGCAATTTCATCCCCCATGTGACTGCGCCATTGCTGTACAAACTATGCAAATACCTGTTGTAGTAGTACCCAAAACACAGGATGTACAAATGGTATGTTTGCTGCTAATAGATACTAAAAATGGTCCTTCTAAGCAGATATTAAACATCAAAATGATTTACAAAGTGTATGAGGTGTGTGGAAGCATGGTCATTGTGAAACATTTTGTTCCATTTTGAGGAGTATTTCTTGCCGCAATTCGAAAGCAATGATTTGCCTTATTTCCAGGTAATAAAACCGGAACTTTTGGCCTTGTCTGCCACGCGGTAGTTTTTGACCACCTCCCTGCTCCAGGAGAAGGTCTCCCTCACTAACCTCAAAGGGCAGCTACAAGTTTTTCTTTTCCTTTTTTTGACTTTTTAGAATTTTCCAACTAACCTGAAAAAATAATGAAAATTTTTGTATGATTTTAAAAAATAGGCAGTGCGAGATTCGAACCCGACCCCAGGTATCATGAGGCAAGCTATCTAACCACAAGACAGTGAGGATTGGTGTGCACGTGTGCCAGATTTGCAATTATAATCCTTGATAACATTTACGGAATAAACGCTAATGTATTGTGGTAGCACTCAATATAATGAATAGCTAAGCTCTGGAACGGTTGCCACAACCTATGCCCCAGGAGCTGAGTGGTGGTCAAACTCTTACACTGCGCCTTGTCTTATTGAGCCCTCAAATGTCTCCTTGGGGGACCCCTTAGGTACCAACGAGTGAAAACACCTTTGGCACTTAAGTGTTTAATAGCTATTGTCCTTTTAGCAAAAAATACCGAACGAGATAATATAAACAGAACAAAACAAAAAGCAGGGAACAAAGAACTTGTGTTTAACTGGCATGAACAACAATTAGTAATATACTTATATGCGAAGGGTATGTTAAATATGACGTAACGGGGAAGTAAACTATGGGTAATTGATGGTGGTAACTTTTTTGCACCACTGAATAGAAGAGCTCTAAAAACAATTCATTGATACCAAAGTTGTTATCATAGAAGTGGACCTGTAAACCCCCCCCTTAGGTCAGGGTTGTTAAAAATAGGCCTGGTTAACAATTAACAAAGAGTAAAGCATGCTAAGCAATATGTGAATAGTTATAAATGGGCGATCATTTTACAGCCAGGGGTCTTAGTGTAAAGGGGGTATGGGATGTGAGGTATTTCAGCCCGTTTTGGTAAACGAACGGTCCCTTTTCTGAAAATTGGGATAAGAAAGGGTTGATTTCTGTTTCAAGTAGATTTTTACAGTGGCAATCAGGTGTGAAGAATGCTTACAAACCGCAAATGTGAAAAATAGTGCCGCCAGAATGGCTTGAAATACATTTTAACAGGTAAGCTATCCTCCCGTATGGGCTTCGTCCAAAACATCCACAAAGAAGGTAAAGGATGGGTAGCAAATCTTTCATGTGGGTATATTTTCGGAGGTAGTGGTTCAAACCACACGGCCGCACATCCCTACCCACCCAAACGTGAGACTCCCCCTCCGGGATTAAGCTCATTTTAAGGTTTGAAGGGTTTGTATTATCTGTAACACTCAAAAGGAATTGTTCATTCCTGGTTTATATACATCTTCTATGATAAACTTTACCTCATTGATATATATATATTTTATATATATTTATTGAACTATAAGCCCTGGAAAAGAGGGTAGGACTTGAAGAAAAAGGAAAATTCATGAGTAAACTCCATTTCTCATATAGTAGATTGCGCCTCAGGCCTATAAAATTTAGCTATGTGAGTCCTAGTTCACAGGTATACGCTATAGTCACCCGTCGCCCACATGTGTGTGTCCCTATCACGCAGTGTTGATTTTCTGGGAATGGTCCCAGTAATCTGAACCACTAACTATACACCCTTCTCGATCTTTTAGCTCTACTACCGTGTGACGCCCTGTCACGCATTTTTGGTCAACACAGTGTTTTTCGACCCAAATGGGGAGCAGAGGGGTGCCAAGCCTATTGTGAAGGGGCGGATTTGTGTCCTTCTCCATAGACATGTACAAACGGTCACTTAATGTGGGGGGTGGGGGGGGCTGGCACGGGTGACAAGGTTCTGAGCTGGTTAAACATGCCTTTACCTAAGATGATTAAAATTACGAGTTACTCTATGAGGTGACACGTGGACCGTCATGCTTGCACGATGTCACAGATGTATAGTAACTATCAGGTTAAATATTTCCCTCCCACACACCACATACACACACAAACACACACACCCCTACATACACCAAACACATCCCAAACACACAAAAATCACAATGCTCCTTGCATGATAATTCCTGATCATAGGCAATCACTGTCTTTCTGACAGCAGATCTCAAAACAGCATTGGGGTGGGGTAAGATTGGGGCGGGGGCGGGGCGGGGAAAGAAAGGTATTTATAACGTTTATAGAAGGTTTCGGTGTCAACATTGTGGTCAAACTATATTAGGGGACCAACTCCCAGATTTGTGATAACATGCATCAACATGGGCAGTTATTCAAATTTTTATACTAAAAATAGGGGGGTAAACTTGACCCCATAACTTTAATTGGTACACGTTTTAATTTTGCATCATGCATTTCCTGACTCCTGGGACCATAGTACAATTTGAATATGACAACCTTTGTTCAAATAGGTCACCACATATCGAAAAAAATGGGCCTCTGCTGGCAGCACTAATGTGGAGCCTGTCGAAACTGTAACAATGGTACTGACCACATGACGAGTCCTTAAAAAGGGACAATCTTCTGCCATGACAATTTTCGAAATGAAACAATAAATAGAGTTTTGTAAAAAATTTAGTTGAAGTTTACATCCACTGTACCAGCAATCGGTATTAAATGGAATACGATGCCAGGCATCATCATAATGAGAAACCTAGACTTTATGTGAAAAACAAGAAAATTCAGTTTTCAACCTAATAAATATTATAATTATTTAAATTTTGCAAATAAATACTGATTTTGAAATAAAACTTCACAAATTCAATTCTGTATTGGTCTAACCGTTTCTTTCTTACATAAGTATTCCCAAACACATAGAAACAACCCAAACGGAGACTCCACTCATTGGGGCGCCCCTTTCCTTTTAAAGAAATTTTTAGTTTAATATGGAACTCTTGTCCAATGCAAGACTAGTGCAAATAAGACCTATCACTATTGTGTAGACTCCTGACCCAACATTGGTGTACAAAAGTTGTGCCTATTTCACACACATGAAATATTAGTCTGCTTAATGACTTCTATGCTATCAGTGTTAAAATTAGACATACAAACACTGTTAATTGTGTAGCACAATTGTATATTATAACATTGGAAGTATTTTGGTTATAATTAGCTATATAGAAGTCATTTCTACAGTGGAATTATGATCAACAAATGTGCCAAACGGACCCAAACAATCAGAAAACTGTTACTACAAACTTGGTGAGGATGAGTCTAATTAGTGCAAGCAGGGAATGGCCCACCAATCACCAGGCCTGCAAGTAGGGTATTTATATCACTGACCAATGGCCCAGGGCAAATATGAGAATCTTGAAACTCAACACAAATATCAGTAGCAGCTGAACAGTGTCAACAATGAATGGGCTGCACAAACACCAAAAAAACCCAATAAGAAACTGTGTACCACTGCATTGGGTTTTGGTCAATTCAGGAGGAATCTTCTTGCTGCGCAGGAGAAAAAGCATATCCCCCCACTTGACCTGAGGTTCACCTCCCAGGGCTGTGGCTCACCCCTGGACTATTCCACTGAGGATACTAGGGTGTATTTTAGAAATCATTTGATGGCAGAACTGGTGGTGGTGGGAGGGGGAGGGGGGTTGTAAATAAATTTTGATAGTTTTATTTTATTATGGGGGGAGATGGAGAAACACAAATAACATGTTTGATTTAGTAACAAGATATTTTAGTGGACAATGATTTTTTTCTAATTAAAAAAACAGCAGAAACACAAGTGTAGTTGTCTTTGGTCTTGTTTGGCAATTTTAATTAAAGAAAAAAACAATATTGATCATTTTACAATAAAATTACACTTTAAATGTTATCAACTTCAATGAAATTAATTGACTGAATTGCTTTAGTTATATGTCTACCTTTGTAGTCTAAGTTTCCAACTGACATTTTTAATCATGGCATTGAATCATGGCATTATTAATATAAATATTTCTATATTTGTGAAATTATGGACTTAAACTTTACACAAAAAAAGTTAAAAACAGGCTCAGATTGCCCCAGAGAGCATCAAAATAATAACCTTGACACGGACGTTAAGGACTTCACGCATGACGCTTGTTATGTGATCGCGAATTGACAGAAAATGTTGCGGTCCATTGCTATTAAAGGTCCCAGAAAGACTGAAATTTTGTAGGCTGTTACAGCCTGTTACAATAGGAAAAATATGAAAAATGCAAAAATTGAGTGTTTCACTCCTCAAAACATCGTACGGGGTGCCAAATTAAAATTCTGATATGGATTTTTCATAATTCCTGTTGCCAAACTGACTGAATTATCATTTTACAAATTTGCATGAGGATTTTCAAAGACTATATTAGGATTTGTGGGGGTTCCACTGCTTTTTCAAACAAGTTACTGCTTATAACTAAAAAGCGTGAACTTCTATCAGATCCCAATATCTGAATTGACAAAACCTCGGTATGTAGGTAGTGGACATGCAAGTAATACCCATGTACTGGTTGTCATAAGATTTGTCATATTAATGAGTGCATTTGCATTTGCTCTGATTGGTTTATAATATAAATGAGAAACTCATACAAGATCACCAATGTCCAAATTTGACAAAAAACTTAGTAGTGGGTAATTGGTGGATGCAAAGTAATACCATGCACTGGCTCTCTATTTGTGCATATTAAGAGCTCATTTGCATATTTTCAGTAAATGTGATAAAGCCACATTGCCTCAACCCAACAGCCGATTCTAATTCTAGTGGTAGGATGATAAAGCCTGATGGGGGTCTAGTGTTAATTATAAATATTAAATTAGGTCTACAGGGAAATATTACTTACCTCAATCTCCCAATAAATGGGCATGTCATCTTAATACGCACCAGCAATCTTTTGAAATTCATGGTAGAGAGTAATTGGAAAATGATAATCCAGGGCTGATTTTGTAATATAGTCGTAGACCTACAAAATTTGGTAGGCTGGTCTTGAGACCAAATTAGTCACTGGATTTTCAAGCTGAAAACCTAAACATGAACACTGCAGCTTGCTAGTTGGTTCCCAGAATCCCATGAGGGTCTGAAATGGCTGGAGGGGCACAAACTCAAGCCAGTTTTTTTTTTTTGGGGGGGGGGACAGTGCAGAGCAAAGTGCTAATTTGTGTTTTGTCTATAGATGAAAACTTCATCCAATTTAAAATTTGTTTTTCCGAAAGTGCTGAAAAGAGAAGAAATAGTGTACATAAGGAATCCTTACCTGGAATATATAAAAAAACAAATAAGTCTTTATTTGATCACTTTGTTGACCATCTTTGTTGCAAAATATGTTAACGACAAAGACAATTCAGTTTACAACCGATTTTATTAATGGTGGTAACCAATTCATGAATACAATAAAACATTGATAACTTCATTGGATTCCAAATGTGTCTATTCAAAATTAAGGAATTGCTATGAAAAATAAATATGCATAGCAGATTTTGCTCTGCAATATTTAAATTCAATTGCACGCCTGCCGAGTAAAGCTAGCGCTTATTTGTATGTGATGTAGAGTATCCTAATTTATTTTAAAAACTATAAATTCTCAATAATCAGTAGTTTATAAAAAAAAATTAGGCACACATGATATGCCAATTTTTGATATTAAATTGATAATTTAAGGAAACGTTAAATTAAAGCCGGGTTTTTAATGTCCAATTGTTAAAAGGTAGTAACCGCGATAGTCTTTCATACAGGCCAGCAGAACTTGAATACCATGAATCATCTTTAAATTGGTGTTAAAGACTAAACATGGCTTGTGTGCCAAAACGATAGCGTAAATAATCAACGTGGCCGTCTTCTTAAATCGTATACTGCTTCGAAAGTTAGATGAAAAATGTGTTGTATTCGCAAGGAATACTCCAATGACCCATGAAACCATCTGGTACGTTTAATTTATGGGATCATTCATGATATATGTGCGATTAGATTGATTACCACTAAATTCCTTTACGAGGATTTTTGTGGGATCACATGACTCTATTGAGGTGAAAGTTACCAAAACTAGTGCATTGTGGGATTGATTCAATACACCTTATGTAATTAGTCTTGCTTACCTTGTTTCACAAAATTGGGAGCTTCAGTTAGCAATCTCATTGTAGTCTTACCCACTAGTCTGCTATCTTTCTTAAAGAGACACATGCACTGAAAAAATTCTGAACATAATGAAAATGGACCCTTATTTGAAATCACTTCACAAATTGAACAACAATTGGCATTACATTTTGTAAAAAAGAGAAAAAGTACAGAATATGTTTAGTGCAACAGGGGAGGGTAGATTTCCATATTATGCTTCATTTGAAATGGTTTATTTCATATAGATTATTTGATGGTCAATAAAAATCTATAGCTTGATTTTGCTCCTTAAATGTCTTAAAGGTGAACAACAAGCGACAATTTTGATCTTGCTTAATTATATTCAATGAGCAAAATTTATACACATCAGGCCTATTACCAAATTAGAAATTCCACAATTTGTTGTATCAAAGGAAATATTTGCAGCTTATTTCTTTTTCAAATGGGGAAGATTGTAAATGGAAAGCTAACTTGCAAAAACTGGGGATTTAATTTAGTGTCATTTTGATCTTTTCAAAGTTTTAAGGGACAACTTGATGTGAAATCTCTCATTGTATTGTCGGAAAGTTACTGAAAATTATTGTAAAGCGACCTATGTGACAATATTTTTTCAGTTACCAATGGTTGCTTTGTACGCAAGGTTTACAAGCTTGAGTCAACATCCTTTTTGCAACACCAGTCCTTGCCAAACTGGTGTTAAAATTTTGGTGTAACCTGGAACTAAAGGGGCTTGGTTGTGTTGTAGTCACTGTATTAAGTGGAAATTTCGGCGTGCAGATATTTTCGCGATATAAGTTTTGCTTAAATGCGCGGGAATTTCATTTACGGTATTGACTCAATGCAATATTAAAGCTATGGAAAAAAAGTTATTTTCGCTGGCTGTTGCCAGTTTTTATTTTGGGTTTTATGTCAATCGCGCAATGTGCGAAAATAAAAACCTTGCGAAATTTCCACCTATAAAGATTTCCATACAGCATTCTTCTTTCACCTTGGCCACGTGTCATTTCCCCTACTGGTGCCATTCGTCAGTATGCTGGTGAGAATATTAGCTAGAGCTATATGCGGCATGTAATGTGAAGGCAACAAGGTTGTAAGTGTAATAGCTGCCATCTGTCAAATTCTCATCAAACATACATTATGCCAAGTCTGGTCAGTGGCTCTGAAAATGGTTCTTCAGGGCTGTGTTGCCATGTTGAGAACCATTTCACGAGCCAATGAAGCGAATAAAGTAGGCCATATATGTAGCCGTGTACACAGATGTATCAACATGGCAGGCTATTGTACTCTTCTTGCAGTTGATGTGATCTATTATATGTTGCATTGCACAGGTAAACATACACTTTATTCAAATTCTATTACCTCGTGCCCTTATTGAAAATGCAGCATTCTGTTTGGTTAGTTTACTGCCCATATTCTGCAATAATGGATCGCCAATGCATTTTCTTATAAATGAAGCTGTTTTAGGTAAGTAGAATAGAAATAACGGGTTGGCAGTGTCATGTATGGGCTATAATGTATCCTCGGCCGGAAAACTTTCAAAAATGGGCTCGCTGCGCCTCGCCATTATTTTAGTTTTTTTGACCTCGCGACACATTATTCGCCCATAAAGAACTGGAAACCTTTATTTCTTAATTAGTAAGAATCCAATGCACTTGGTCTTCCAAAAATATGTTTTGTTGTCCCACAATCTGATTTACCCCACACGTAACATGACAATTATTTAGCAAAACAAGAAACACAACAAACAAAAAAAAAATTCATAACATTTTCAATCTATTTTCCAAGCAAAAGGCGCCAACACATGTACAAGCCCCTAAAATTATCCTGGGGAAATGACACCCAATTAGAACTAACTTTTACCCAAGTCACTATAACCTTTCCAGGTATTCAAAACCCAGGGGAGGGGGGGGGGGGGGGGTGCCAACTCCTTTCAGCGAACATTGCCACCAAAATATGGGTCTCGTTTTCAGTCTTTTTGGTTTATGAATGACCCCTTTTTGTAAATGCCAATTTTGGTATAGTAATGGGTGTTTTTACCAAATAGTGAAATATCCTCAATCTGATGCCCAAAATTTTCTACAAATTGTTGGAAAATAGTCCAATTTTGAGCCAAAGTTGAATCCAAAATTGCCAAATTACTAACAAAAGGGCAAAATGTAGAAAAAAATTGTAAATTTTGCTCAAATCTGCCTCTTATAGCTATGGATCCCT